>JAJOOO010004886.1:0-31938 GCA_029582685.1 Solanum piurae | reverse complement strand
ATACGCAATTGTCCATATCAATAAAATCAATTTTTTCAATGAAAAAAATATTCAACTATTCATTCCTGAGATTATTTTTTTTGGATGAAGAATGAAGAGAGAGAAACTTTGATGAAAAGAAGGAAATGATCTGATTAGATTTAATTTTAACGGAATTGAGTTAATTAAGGATAAAAAATAATGTTAATTTGTTTGGATTCCTTATTTAGTGCTAATCATTAATTATCTATAATAATTTCAAATTAAATAACAGCCCACAAATTCAGTCTTTTAATTCCGCTTTTAAAAAAAAAAAAAATATTATTTTTTTCAGTTTTTCAATTAATAAAACATTTCTCTTTTTGGTGAATTTGTTAAAACCTGAGATTTTAAATGCTATAACTTGAAACTGAAACTCTACTGCTATAGCTCGAAAATAATACTATAATATATGTTATATATGAACTTTTAAATTTATAAACCAAACCAAATCAATAAACTCGGGTTTTTCAACCTCGGGGTTTTTTCGATTTTCGGTTTTTTCCGATAAAGTATTCATACAAACATATAATTTACTTGTACTTCATATATTCCTACCAAAATACAACTATCTAAGGTGTTTCTTAAGAAAATAACACAAAATATGATATGATTAACGACACTAAAATATCCAACAAAAAAATAATAATAATGAAATCGCGTAAAATAAATATTGCAAATTAACAAGTCATAATGAAAGTGATCATAATTTAAAAGTACTAAATCATGCTAAAAATAAGTTTAAGAAGTATTAGTTACATGACTAAATATTAAAGGAAATTAAAATTAGATTAATTATAATTGTCTAAACCAATGTAAAACTAAAGAACAAATATTCAATATTATTGTCATTCTTAGTACTGTTGAATTGATTTTCTTTTTGCATTAGTATTAATTTGATTTTGATTCAAGTTTTATTATAATTACCAACATGTGTGTGCTATAATCTTTATTGAACCATTCAAAATTCTAAGTTTCAAACTTGAAATAATATATTAAAAGATAAAAACTATGAAAAGGTATAAGAAATATTTAAAAATTATATTAAAGTAAATATATTTATGTATAAAATAAAATTTTAAAATTATATATATAATGTCGGGTTGGTTTGGTCTCAGGTTGATTTTTTTTAGTTAAAACCAAATCAATCCAAATATAGTCGGGATTTTTTTTTCAATACCAAACCACTAGTCGAGTTTTTTTTTATTTGACTCGATTTTCGGTTTGATTCGATTTAGTACACCCCTATTACAAGAACTGGGGAAGAAGGGGTGTGTTCGATCTTCAGTTTTTGTTTCTTACTTGATAAATTTTTTTAAAAGCTGATCTTAACTTTTAAAAACGAAATAGCTAGGAAGAATTTATGTTGCTCAATATGCATGAATTCTACATTTGTCTGTAACGATGAATTTTTGGTCAATTGAACAAATTTAATGTCTTGAAATATGTTGAACATTTGATTTATGGATAAAAGTTAGAATTTAAGTAACATACTTTAGTTCTATGTTTGCCTATAAGGCATAAATTCTTGTCAATTGAATAAGTTCATTATCTTAAAATATCTTAAACGTCTATTTCATGGATAAAAGTTAGAAATTATGATTTATGCTTGATGACAACATACCTAAGTTCTAATTTTTTTGCTTATAAGCCAAGCCTTTAGAGCATGTTCACTGTTTTAAAATATTATGATTGTTTGTCCTATGGAGAAAAATAAATATATTTTAAACAAAGGTTATTATTTTAAAAATAAAATAAAATAGTTAAGCGAGCCCAAAAACTTAAAATTAATTATTTTTATAAGATTCCAGAGACAAAATATTAAGACCAACTCATCTTAGGACTTAGGGTAATTTTTTAAATTAACCCAAACAAGAGGGGGCTACAACTTTGAGCATAATCATTCTGGACTTGGGCCATATCTACTTTTTTATTTTCTTTATTTTAATTTAATTGATACAATTTTATTTTTTAGAAAATAAAAAAAAAATGAATTTTAATTATGAATTCAAACATGAAATTTGTGATGATGAGAACATTTTGTGTGATGGGGAGAAAACGTAAGGAGCAATATTTATAATGTCAAATATTAGCCGTTCTTTTTTGTCATTTAATCAGCATAAAAAGGGGCAAAAGACTCATCTCCTTCAAATAATAATATTACAACAAAAAGGAAATTATAATAAAGACAAAGCAAAATTAAAACAAAAATTAGAGAAAGGCTATCGCCTCCCAACTAATAGACTATTTTAAGACACTGGTAGCTAAAATATCAAATAAACAAATTAAATTAAATTTGAATGGATCAAATTAAGTTGAATTAATAAAAAAAATCTTAACAATTATTTTAACTGAAATGAATTTAAATATGAATTAAAACTCAATTTATCTTAATTTTACTAAGTTTTAATAATTATTTTATAATTTTTTAATAGCTAATAAGCATTTTAAACTCTTGCTAGAAAATCATTTGAAATATACAAACATAAGAAACGTAAGCAAAATGGAGACGCACAACGCAAGCTGAGTCACGGGATATATACAGGACGAGGGTCCCAATCTGAATTGTCATGCATATATGGTTGCTTCCCAAATTAATTACCCAATAATTAATTAAAAATATGATCATCATTGCAATAGATATTATATACATATTCAAATTTTTTTGTTTCACGCCGGGTATTTGGAGGTCACGTTGGAGCCCCGACTAAATCTAGATCATGCACTGCAAGGTCTATTCAGGAGTGACGTTGTCAACGAGATTTTCTCTATACCCAACGCTCAAACCCGAAACTTCTAATTAAGAATGAAGCAGTTTCATCACTGTACCACAACTCATGTTGATACATAAATATATATTACACTATATATGAAGTGTACGTTTTTTCTTTGGTTGATGAGTTTCACAGAAACGTGTGAATTATAATATTCCTATTAACTTTCTCTATTTGTATAGTTGGATGATGTGTTATATTAATTGTTACTTCTAATTGTTGCATGCATGGTGGTAAGTACAAATTGAATTAATTTTTGTTTATTATGTGCCTCTTTTTAGTTTTAGTAGAATAGAATTAATTAAATTATGATATATAAGAACAAATTAAACAAGCTAATTAGCTAGCTGTTTTGATTTCAAAAGCGTATTTCATACGTCACGAGAGAACAATCCCTCACCTGAATAATGTGATACCTTCGTCTCCAAGTGAACTATAACATTTTAAAAAAATTTATCTTTTAAATAGTATTTTAAATGGGGATCTCGAAATTACTATTTCTTCGTTTCAATTTATTTAATTTATTTTAAACTCTTTTTTTGTTCAGGTGTTTACTTCTTTATATTCTAAAATTCTTCTTAGTAAAACTTTTTTTTAGGTGATTGCCTCTGTCATCTTTCAAAATATTGTACATAAAATTGTAACTTTTAGATCGTTACAACTTACATATGTATCATTGTTCTTTTTTCAAATACTTTTTAATACTATATAGTTTCTTCTTCCCAATAAGGAATTGTTAACTTTAGTTGGTTTGAACGTGGATCTTGCATTAATGTGTTAACCTCTCGTGACAATATAATGCATGTCTACTATACCTTACATGAATGATTGTAAAGAAACGTTTTACAATATTGTAACCCCCTAAGAAATGCGTGGGTTTTCTTCATTTATAACAACGACGTAAGTTATCATTGTCATCACCATCTCCACGTCCTCTAAATTATTCAATAAAATCCTATCAAGAAAAAAAAAAGAGAATATATATATTGGGCTAATTAATCAATTCAAACTTTTAATGTGGTGTGATTATATTATTCGTTTTGAGCCAAATTCACAAGATTTTTTCTGAGATCTCACATTATTAAAAGATTGTACATTTTATATGTAGTTTTTTAATCTTTTCAGCTATATATAATGTGTGACTTTGTTACACACCCAACAATCTCAACCTGAACCTGACTGCGTTAATACCAATTGGTGGGCTAAATCAGCTCAAAGATACTCGTAATATGGTGTGATATTATTGCTTTAAGTCAAATCCGCACGATTTTTTCTAAAAGGTCTCACATCATTTAGAAATTATACATCTTATATATAGCTTCTTAATCTTTTCAGCTATCAATATGAGACTTTATTCGCACACCCAACAATATACTTAATAAATAAATAAAAAAAGAGTATACTTAATTCCTTCCTTTCATAGATAAGCCAATATATATATATTCATTCCAATGATTATTGAAGACAAAACCAATCATTTATTTCTTCCAAACCCGTTAAGAAGAAAAAGAAGAACAAAATCCACTTTTTTGTTGTTTTATATATTATACTCAGATAGATGACAAACTGAGTTTAATTTTCTTATACAGATGGTCTAATACAAATTGTATACCACTAAGTCGTTAAATTAGATAGTAATATATATCTTATACACATCACCCCCTCTCAACATCATTTATGGGATTACACTAGATTGTTAATTATTGTATTAAAATAAATGGAATTGGAACACAAGTCCAAACCAAAAAAAAGAAATGAAACCGTCAAATGTACTCTCCATGCTTTTGGTGACATACAGAAAATTGCTTTTAGTCGAAGCTGCTGAGATGGCAAAATGTAATAGAATTTGATTGCTGTAAGCTTATGCAAAAAGAGGCCAAAGCTGGCAATCACCAAAGATACTATTAACTGAAAGCTACTTTATTCTCCTCAATATTCTTGATCTTATGTAACAATTTAATGGCAAGTTCTATGCATGAAAATAAGCTACCATGTCTTACAAGAAACCACCCCCACCCACCCTATTACTACCTAAGGTAGTGACGGAGTTTGAATTTCTATTACAGCGTGTCAAAATATACAAAGTAAAATTATGAAAAAGTAAAAAAAAATCAAAAAATTAACCTAGTAATTTTCTGATAAAGGGGTGTCGATCGACACATCTCAAGTAAGTACTCAATGGGTTTTACTTGTACCTTGTATATGTTAAAAATTTCACTAAAATGTTACAAATATTTAATTGTGAACTCAATTATAACTATAAGTTAATTTGAGAATATTACTGTAACAGCCTAACACTTTAAATCTTGGATCCGTCTCTCTCCACCCTACCCCTACCCCTACTACCCCACACCCTATCGACGGTTCTTGTTTGTTTTTTTTCTCAGTATACAGGTCATTTCTTGAACTTCACAAAAGCCCTTTAATTTTCTTGTACATATAAATATGACACATGACAAACACTTCTCATTATAAAACTAACCCCTTTTCTTTAATCTTTCATTTCTCTTCTTTCTTCTTGTTTATTCTCAAGAAGAAGTTGTGAATTTGGAGAAGAAGAATAAATATGGGGAATGAGTTGTTGCCTTTCTTGACTATGGTGATTGTACAATTAGGGTATGCAGGGATGAATATTATTTCAAAGCTTGCAATGGATTCAGGCATGAACCCTTTTGTTCATGTAGCTTACAGACAAATATTTGCTACCATTGCAATTGCACCATTTGCATATTTCTTGGAAAGGTACAAACTTTATACTCTACACTCTGTAAAAGTATATCTACCATTTATGGCTTCTATTTTCTCTTTCTCCAAGAATTTTAAAGCTTAAATTGCATGCATATTATTGTTGTTTGGGTGATTTTTCATGATTTTTTTTTTTTTTATATATATTCTTGGAACCATGCAAATGGTTCACGAAATAGACATGGCTTAACTAGCTTGCTTCTTCATTTCTACCTTCTTTATGCCTAGAATCTTGCATTTTCTTGATTTCTTTAGTATCATCTTTATCTTTTATTTTATTTTTTGGTTAAAAAGGTATGTATCTTTTTCATTGTGAAGGAGAAAGAAAATGGAAGAAACAAATCAACAAGATTTCATGTTAGGGGTATTATTAGGTTGATTAATATATAGTCTTTGTTATTTCCTATTTTTATTATTTTTTGTTATCTAGTCTTGTTTAGCCAGAAATATAATCACATAACGCTAGGAAAATGATATAGTAAGAAATAAATATAGCACTAATCAACTTATTAGTTGTACAAAATATTTTTGCATTGGACACTAATTTTTTTTCTTTTTTCTTTCTATTTTCATTTAATATTTGAAGTGGGTTACGTTTTTACGTATATGTTTTGTGCAGAAAAACAAGGCCAAAGTTAACCCCATCCATCCTTTTCCAGATTTTCTTGTGCTCTATTTTTGGGTGAGTCACTTCTTCAACTTTAGTTTCTAATTAGATATACAATTTTTGCTTTGAAATTATAAAGTAAAAATCTGATGATATGATTTTGCAGGGTTAGTATGAACCAAATAACATACTTTGTTGGCCTCAAGAATACAACTCCAACTATTTCATGTGCTTTGTCAAATCTAACCCCAGCTGTCACTTTTCTTCTAGCTATTCCTTTTGGGTAATCATCATCATGACCTCATTAGTTACTTAATTAAGTAGTTGTTGAAATTTCGAGATTCAAACTTGTAAATTTTGACAGGCTAGAAAGAGTGGGACTTGGGAGTAAAGCAGGGCAAGCAAAGATGTTAGGAACAATATTATGTGTAGGAGGTGCTATGTTATTGTCATTTTACCATGGATCTATTGTTCCAATTGATCAACCAAACATCCATTGGAAATATGCACAAGACATGACACAAAATAAAAGCACCACAAGCCATGTAAATTTCATATTAGGACCTTTTCTACTCATTATTAGTGCTGTTTCTTGGGGAATTTGGTCCATCCTTCAGGTAACAAATTTTATTTTCATCAATATTTTAATTCTTATAATTTTTCAATTGAAATGTTATTATTATTATTATTATTTTTGGTCAGGCAAAACTAAGCATGGTGTATGCAGCTCCTTATTCTAGCTCAGCTTTGATGTGTCTAATGGCTAGTTTTCAATGTGTGATTGTTGGAATTTGCTTTGATCATAATATATCTGATTGGTCTTTGAGCCATAGCATCAGAGCTGTCTCTTCTATTTACTCGGTACGTATTTAATTTATAAACATTATAACAGGTTGTGTAAAAAAGTGTGACTAATTAATAACGCGTTACTTTAATTTAAAATTACAGGGAGTGGTGTGCACTGCATTAGCTTACTGCTTAATGTCATAGTGCATAGAAAGAAAAGGTCCATTGTATGTTTCAGTATTCAATCCATTATTGCTAGTAATTGTAGCTATTCTCAGCTGGGGTTTGCTTCAAGAGAAAATATACATCGGAACGTAAGTTAATTATTAAATTAAAGTGTACATATATATATTCATCGACTCATTGTTATTATTTGAACTAATTAATTATTTGGTAATTACTTTCAGGGTTGTAGGGTCAATTCTGATAGTATTGGGACTTTATGGAGTACTTTGGGGAAAAAATAACGAGTTGAAGCTTCCAATAGAATTTGATGAAGAAATTGGTGATATTGATAAAGAAAAACAGAAAAAGGACATGGAAATGCAGTTGCAGCATTAAAAATGCATGGACTTTATCAAGTAGTTGTAGAAGAGTATTATTTAGCTGAGCAAGCCTAAAAACTTTGTTGTATCATTACATCATTATTACCATTGTTCTTGGTTCACAAATATAATGACCTCTTTTCATTGTTATATCTTGATACATTCAAATTTTTATTTTATTTTTAAAGAAAATGGAACAAATTAAAAACCAATGATTTTAATTTTTAAAAGGTACTTTCTCTCTCCTCTTGGTGACACTTTTCAAATTTCGAGATTTAAATAAATTTATCTTTGATAGTAAGTTTTTCATAAATCTTTTAAACATTTTGAATTATCAATTATTGTGACTTATAGTACTTTTTACCTAGTTTTATATATATAAATTTCATTTCAAAAAATTTGAAAATTCTATGCGCAAATTCTCGATCAAACTTAAATTGTTTTACTCTCAAAAATAAAAAGTGACAAATAAATTGAGACCGAGGAAGTAAAATTTAGACTCGTTTTTGTTTGTCACAAGAGCAATTTTTATTCCACGTGGTTTAAGTCTTGATTGTTTGTTTACATGCTTTGATACATTTTCTTAATTTCTAATTCGATTCATTTGATTATAATTATAACATGTACTCGAATTGAGAATTTATTTACTAAATTAGAATATTATCAGGTACATATATTATTAAGTCTTCATGTTTTGCTTTCAATTTTGTATAATATCACCTACTTTTTATCTTCTTTTTTTTTTTTGGTTTTATAGTTTGCAAATACTTTAAAGAGTTTACGGTATATCATTACTATATTTTTATCACATTAACATGTACCTTTACTTTAATTTTTCACTCGATGATAATACTAAACTACAACTTTGATGACAGGATAATCTTTTTTCAAAATTTCAAATTTAAGCTTAAGCAACCCCATATTTATATCAACCATCAATAACTACAAACTTTTCTATAATAAAATCCCTCAACGACAACTTCTTCTCCTCAGAATTTATTTTTCCAAGTCAAATCTCATATATACGGGTGAATATTTAAAACACTCATTTATCGTGCTATGTATAATAGTATTCATTTAAAAAATGACGAAGAGTAATAACATATAATATCTTGTATATGAGATCTAATTTATAACATCACTTAACTATTTATTATGTGATATTACTTTTTAGAGCAAATTTTATTGATTGCTTAAAGTAAATTAGTTAAGTTGGATGATTTTACTAATTTTTAGAAATCAAGAGATGTAAATTATATTTTATACACAAAAAATATTTACGAAAATTACAATCGAATACAATTCGATATTAAAAATTTTCAACCGAAATACTCTATAATATATGGTGAAAACAAGCCTAATAAAAGAAGGAATCCAATTCTGTAACTTAGTATTTGAAAATTCAAAATTGTGACATTTAAATACGTGAGGCTTTCGCTAAAACAAGAAGAGAAGTTCCAAAGTTGCCCATTTCTTGTCAATTATACAAAGGGCAGTCTTTTTCTAGATCTACTGCCCCCTCTCTCTCTCTCTCTGTGATTCCTTCTTCATCACCGTAAGATCTCTCTCCTCCATTTCCTTTGTATTACATATCTCTCACACACACGTCGTTCGGTTCATAACAATTGATTTGACAAAGTTTATGTATGTATCTCTTTATTGATTGAAAAGTTTGTTGAATTGGAGATCTGGATTTTGGCTTTTTGGATCTGGGAATTTGATAAAGTTTTCATCTTTCTTTGATTTCTTGTATTTTTATTCTATTGATTTGATCTCCGTATGCTTTATTCATCTGGGTTCTTCTTCTTTTTGGATCTTGATTTGGGTTCTTCTTCTTTTTGATAAATGGATCCGGATTGTCATTGCCCAAGATCCGATTTAAGTAGAGGGGTTCTTGATTTTTGATTGTTAAACTTGTTGCTACTAGATCTCTCGATGAATAAAGGATTATTGAAATTTATGATGAAATCTTTTTTGATAAAGATCCAACTGTTGCTTTTTTGATACATCAAATGTATTGAAAATGAAGGTTGAGATCAGTATGTTAAGAGGAGTACCACGCCATAATTTGGATTTTTATGTTGGCTTAAGATCATAATTTTGTATTGTGCATTTATGTAACCTCTTGATTCAATAAAATATGTTGTCTTAAGCTTGATTGATAGGTGAATGTGTGTGGTAATTGAATCTTAATTTTGGTCCAACAGGCATTGAAAAAAGATGGGTTTATCATTCGGGAAGCTTTTCAGTCGGCTGTTTGCCAAGAAGGAGATGCGTATTCTGATGGTGGGTCTTGATGCAGCTGGTAAAACCACCATATTGTACAAGCTCAAGCTGGGAGAGATTGTTACAACTATTCCTACCATTGGTAATTTATGTTGCGTGTACTGTAGATGTTTTATTGATTGCAGAACTGATAGATGCCTATTATCGTAGCATTGTCAATGTGTTTTTGTTATTAGTAGTTTCTGCCAAAACATCTCTATATTATACCTACAATTTAAGCTACACCCTTAAGTATCCATGTGAATACTAAACACCCTTAGAACATGTGCAAGACACATGCCATCACCAAAACATCCATTGCCCGATCATAGTATTGCAGAGTTTCTTTGTAATAGCCTCCAATGGAATACTATATAGTAGTAGAGCTTGGTTAACATATTAGTTTAACCACCAATAAAATTCCAAACTAGACAAGTCAATAATCAAAACTACCTTTGAGCTATTGCATAGGAGCAGGGGTTTTACCCTAGGCACACCCAAAGGGTAGCGGCTGCGGGTTTCCCTTGTCATAAAAAAATAATAATCAAAACTACCTTCTGGTCAGCAAAATTTATTACTTTAATAAGAAGCTATCAACTGTGCCCCCAGAAAAAAAAAGTAACTGATTCTTCAGCAATATACTTGCAAGGACTCCTTCTTTCTGCAGACTGAACCTAGTAGCAAATGAAAACCAGCACTGTCTAACTTCAGGGACTAACCTTCTATGACCAGTTGTAAAACTGTAAAGAGATCTTAGCTTCAAACAGCGACATAGAAAACGCTTGTTCATAGGGTTAAAAAGGTCCCATATCCTTCGTTGGTCATTTTCTTCAGCAAACTATACATATAAGAGACGTCCCAAACTCTTTTTGATAATTCAGAGCATGCCAAACTTCCATTTTCAGCATGTAGTAAGATATAAGGAACCCTTCAAGACGTTTGTTGATAAATCAGGGAACAGAAAGGTATTCCGCAGCTACTGGGCAAGGGTGCATCACTTTTTACATGAATAACTGGCTTGCTTTTTGTAAATTGTTACATAAATTTGTCCTATGTTCTGTTTCAATATATATTTAATATTCTAGATCCAATTACTGCTGCAAACAGCTATGCACCGCAGTTATGTTCTCTGTTTCTAGCAGCATGGTTTGTTCTGCTGACACACGTTTGTCTTATTTGTGCTGATTCAAGCTATTGCTCTTAATGTCATCTGCAATAACTCTTTCTTTATCAGGATTCAATGTGGAGACTGTTGAATACAAGAACATAAGCTTCACTGTCTGGGATGTTGGGGGTCAGGACAAGGTACTTAATGCCTAAACCAAAGTGCTATGCTCTTTTCAGTATCTGACATTAGAAGATGATTGCAAGTGCTTCTTCTTTGAGTTTGGCTGACTTCATACTGACCTTACTTCACTTTGCGAGTTATAGAAAGAGCATTTCTGGTTTTGGAATTATTCTTTCTATTACTGGTATTTCAAATTCACCATGCTTATTTTTCTGATTTTTTCGCTAAATGTTCGTACTCACCAGCCACCAGAATAACAGAAATATAAAACCAAGAAATGATCTTTTGTTCTGTATCATTGACTTCTAGCGTTCTTTGCTTCTATCAAGTACATACTTATCTAGAATCTGCAGTTATGCAATGACTTCTTTCGGATATTGACTTACTTTATGTTGTCTGTTGTTCCTTGTCAATTTTTTGGCACTTCCAGATCAGACCATTGTGGAGGCATTACTTCCAAAACACACAAGGACTTATCTTTGTGGTTGATAGTAATGATCGTGACCGTGTTGTTGAGGCTAGAGACGAGCTGCATCGGATGTTGAATGAGGTATGCAACACACACCTCTTGTTCTTTCTGTTAAGATTATATTGTGTCTTCGGGGGTGGCCCATGTCTGGTGCTATACGCAAGATACATCCAGAAATAGTCCCATGGAGCACTTGAAAGTCTGAACTGATCTGTATTTACCAACTTTCTGTTCTAGTTAACTTGTAGTTGGTTCTTTTCACTCATATCCTATTTTGAATGAATTTTGCAATGTATGCATAGGATGAACTGAGAGATGCTGTGCTGCTTGTGTTTGCTAACAAGCAAGATCTTCCAAATGCTATGAATGCTGCTGAGATTACTGACAAGCTTGGTTTGCACTCCCTCCGTCAACGTCACTGGTATGTACTATTTTGTGTTTCCTTATTTGTAAGATATCAAATTATATGTGCTTATTGAGCATGGTGCTGGAGATTGATATGGGCTTGCATGTGCTACCAAATGCTGAATCTATGACTTTCTATTACAGGTACATTCAGAGCACATGTGCTACCTCTGGAGAAGGGTTGTATGAGGGGCTTGACTGGCTCTCAAACAACATTGCAAACAAGGTATGGGAGCGAGCGCATTATCATATTAGATTTTATTTGACACTTTAATTTGCTCTAATCTTTCAATGACCTTGTTTTTGCAGGGTTGAACACGAGATCCATAATTTTTGCAGCTATATTTTTGTCAATATAGACTTCAACAATGTCTAGAGCACTTGTGCACCTGCTGATCTTTATTATGCGAGATGGATCCACTTATCACTATTATTTTTTCAGTACATTTTCCTTTCTTTAAAAGAATGTTACTTTACAGTAACTTTAGTTGAATTCATGTAATATTTTACACTGGGTTTACATATTCTCAATGACTCTGCTTTCGACATTTTGTTTTAATTAGACTTGAGGTTCTCTCCCAGTGTTCGTTGGTTTTATTTAGGGCTGCTTTTCTTTACTGCAGCAGTTTGAACTATTTTGTTTGGTTGAGAAGTTGAGGCCTTGCAAGGTCGATGACAACTCTATAACAAGATGTAGTTTAATAGGAGTAATGTTTAGTCTTTCAGCGCTGAGAGGGGATTTTAGTAGTTTAGTTGGTTGGCTACTTTAATTTTCATTTTGTTGGTGAGAGTTTGGATCCCACCTTATAGTTCTCTTCCCCATTTCCCCCAACTTACCCCCGATGTAATGATAATTTTTGTTAAAAAGCAAGAAAAGGAAAGAGCAGACGGTCAGTAGCAAGACTGCTCTGTTGCCTTTGTGTGGTGGTTTGTTCTCTTTAAGCAATCTGCAAAAAATGTAGGACTTGGAGCCAAGTAGTTTAACAAAATTCACTAAGCAATTAAGCATGGCACACTTTGTTATACTGTTAACCAGCAACAAGCAGTTCCATTTTAGAACCTTCAAATTTCAATACGTGGCAATAGCATAACTACACGTGTTAATTGTAATTTGTACCTTTGACGCATGTGATCATTTATAATGTCAATATTCTTAGAGCCAAATGTCTATAAGAAATAGTTTTTCAATCTCCAAGATAGGAGTACTCTTCATGTATATATGTTGGACTTCTAAGACCTAATATTTACCCTCATATATCATAATAGCTTGTTTCACTCCCATTTATAAAGCTTGTCAAAGTTTGTCTTCCACTTCGGTAGGATTCTTCCATTGGCACAATACCTTCCTAACACTCGACATTTAGACACCACAATTTAATCTAATCTCAAGTTAGCTTTCATTTTTTTATATATATATTAACGCTCAAATTATATATGTTAACTTATGCTTATCCTTATTAACTCATTCTTCATTCTTCTACATAATTCAATCTCTTGGTTGACTTGCTTGGGAATTTCGTAATTAACACAATATCGTACATGTATTCTATAGAGCCATGAAACTTCAATCACAACTTAGAAAAACAAATGGGGGCTCGCAATGTGTACACAACAATTTTAACCTATTCAATTTATAAGATTACACCAACTTTTTATTTATTACGTTGACACCAGTTCCAAAGAAGTGTGCCTAGTAAAAGAATCCAATTCCGTAACTTAATATTTGAAAATTCAAAATTGTGACAATTTAATAGGGTTGACATTAAAATATTTGAGGCTTTGCTAAAACAAGAAGAGAACATCCAAAGGTTCCCATTTCTTGTCAATTATACAAAGGGCAGTCCTTTTCTAGATCTACTGCCCCACTCTCTCCCTCTCTCTCTCTCTGATTCCTTCTTCATTACTGTAAGATCTCTCTCCTCCATTCCCCCTTTGAATTACATATTTCTCTCTCTCACACACACACACACGTCGTTCGGTTCATAACAATTGATTTGACAAAGTTTATGTATGTATCTCTTTCTTGATTGAAAAGTTTATTGAATTGGAGATCTGGATTTTGGCCTTTTAGATCTGGGAATTTGATAAAGTTTTCATCTTTCTTTGATTTCTTGTATTTTTATTCTATAGATTTGATCTCCGTATGCTTTATTCATCTGGGTTCTTCTTCTTTTTGGATCTTGACTTGGGTTCTTCTTCTTTTTGATAAATGGATCCGGATTGTCATTGCCCAAGATCCGATTTAAGTAGAGGGGTTCTTGATTTTTGATTGTTAAACTTGTTGCTACTGGATCTCTCGATGAATAAACGATTTATGATGAAATCTTTTTTGATAAAGATCCAATAGTTGCTCTTTTGATCAGCATGTTTAGAGGAGTACCACGCCATAATTTGGATTTATGTTGGCTTAAGATCACAGTTTTGTCCTCATTATCTAATGATTGTGCATTTATGTAACCTCTTGATGCAATAAAATATGCTGTCTTAAGCTTGATAGTTGAATGTGTGTGGTAATTTAATCTTAATTTTGGTCCAACAGGCATTGAAAAAAGATGGGTTTATCATTCGGGAAGCTTTTCAGTCGGCTGTTTGCCAAGAAGGAGATGCGTATTCTGATGGTGGGTCTTGATGCAGCTGGTAAAACCACCATATTGTACAAGCTCAAGCTGGGAGAGATTGTTACCACTATTCCTACCATTGGTAATTTATGTTGTGTGTACTATAGATGTTTTATTGCTTGCAGAACTGATGTATCGTTATGATCGGAACACTGTCGTTATGTTTTTGTTATGAGTAGTTTCTGCTGCTATTCGAGTTTCTGCCTAACCATCTCTATATTAAACCACAATTTAAGCTACACCCTTAAGTATCCATGTGAATACAAAACATCCTTAGAAGTTCGCAAGTGAGCAGGCTTCATCACTCCATTACACACTTTTGATAAGAATAATGGAACAGTCATGTGCCATCCCCAAAACGTCCATTGCCCGATCATAGTATTACAGAGTTTCTTTGCAATAACCTCCAATGGAATACTATATAGTAGTAGAGCTTGTTGAACACATTGGTTTAACGACCAATTAAATTCCAAACTAGACAAGTCAATAATCAAACTATCTTCTTGTCAGCAAAATTTATTACTTTAAACAGAAGATATCAACTGACCCCACAAAAAAACAAATCTAACTGATTCTTCAGCAATATTCTTGCGAGCGCTCCTCCTTTCTGCAGACTGACTTAATCTCTCTAGAACCTAGTGGCAAATGAAAATCACACTGTCTTACTGCAGGGACTAACCTTCTATTACCAGTTGTAAAACCGTAAAGAGAGCTTAACTTCAAACAGCGACATAGAAAACACTTGGTCATAAGGTTAAAGGGTCCCATTTTCTTCATTGGTCATTTTCTTCAGCAAACTATATATTCAAGAGACGTCCCGAATATTTGTTGATAATTCAGAGCATGCCAAACTTCCATCTACAGCATGTAGTAAGATACAAGGAACCCTTCAAGATGTCTGATGTTCTGTTTCAATAAATATTTAATATTCTAGATCCATTTACTGCTGCAAACAGCTATGCACCACAATTATGTCCTCTGTTTCTAGAAGCATGGTTGTTCTGCTGACACGTTTGTCTTATTTGTACTGATTCAACCTATTTCTCTTAATGTTATCTGCAATAACTCTTTCTTTATCAGGATTCAATGTGGAGACTGTTGAATACAAGAACATAAGCTTCACTGTCTGGGATGTCGGGGGTCAGGACAAGGTACTTGGTGCCTTAAAACCAAAGTGCTATGCTCTTTTCAATATCTGACATTAGAAGATGATTGCAAGTTCTTCTACTTTGAGTTTGGCTGACTTCACACTGACCTTATTTCAACTTGCAAGTTATAGAAAGAGCATTTCTGGTTTTGGAATTATATTTTCTTTATCTTACTAGTATTTCAGATTCATCATGCTCATTTTTCTGATTTTTCACTAAATGTTCATACTCACCAGAATAGCAGAATTATAAAACCAGGATATGATATTTTGTTCCGTATCATTGAATTCTAGTGTGCTCTGCTGCTATCAAGTACATACTTATCTAAAATCTGCAGACATGCAATGACTTCTATGGCATGACTTCTTTCGGATATTGACATACTTTATGTTGTCTGTTGTTCCTTGTCAATATTTTTGCACTTCCAGATCAGACCATTGTGGAGGCATTACTTCCAAAACACACAAGGACTTATCTTTGTGGTTGATAGTAATGATCGTGATCGTGTTGTTGAGGCTAGAGATGAGCTGCATCGTATGTTGAATGAGGTATGCATCACACACCCTTGTTCTTTCATTTAAGATTATATCGTGTCTTGGGGAGGCCCATGTCTGGTGGTGCATACACAAGATACATCCGGAAATGGGCCCGTGGAGCACTTGAAAGTCTGAAATGATCTGTTTTCACCAACTTTCTGTTCTTAGTTAGTATCTTGGGGTTTGTTCCTTTCACTCATACCTTATTTTGAATGAATTTTGTAATGTATGGATAGGATGAACTGAGGGATGCTGTGCTGCTTGTGTTTGCTAACAAGCAAGATCTTCCAAATGCTATGAATGCTGCTGAGATTACCGACAAGCTTGGTTTGCACTCCCTCCGTCAACGCCACTGGTATGTACTATTTGGTGTTCCCTTATTTGTAAGATAATCAAGTATATGTGCTAATTGAGCATGGTGCTGGAGATTGATATGGCTTGTATGTGCTACCAAATGCTGAATCTATGACTTTCTATTACAGGTACATTCAGAGCACATGTGCTACCTCTGGAGAAGGGTTGTATGAGGGGCTTGACTGGCTCTCAAACAACATTGCAAACAAGGTATGGGAGTGAGCGCATTATCAGATTAGATTTTATTTCACTTAAATTTGCTCTAATTTTCCAATGACCTTATTTTTGCAGGGTTGAACATGATTTTTGCAGCTATATTTTTGTCAATATAGACTTCAACAATGTCTAGAGCACTTGTGCACCTGCTGATCTTTCTTATGCGAGATAGATCCACTTATCACTATATTTTTTTAAGTACATTTTTCCTTTCTTTAAAAGAATGTTACTTTACAGTAACTTTAGTTGAATTCATGTAATATTTTACACTCTGGGTTTTTACATATTCTCAATTATCCCGCTTTCAGCATTTTGTTTAAATTAAGACTTGGTGCTGCTTTTCTATACTGCTGGTGAGCAGCTCTTTACTATCTCAACTAAACAAAATTCAGTTGGAACTATTTTGTGTTTAGGCCTTGCAAAGTCTAAATCTATGACAAATGAAGTTCAATGATTTTTAGCTTTCAGAGCAGACTTGTGATAATTTTACTCTGATATGACTTAAACAAACCATAAACTGACAGCCAGTTACTACTAGTGTCTCATCTACTGTCAACCTGAACTAGTTCGATTCTGAGTAAATCTATGACTTGTATTATTGACGCAATTTTAGAACCTTCAATACATGACATTACTTATGCACTTGAAGGTGTGCGTTAAAATATGGATTAGTCAAATGGGTTAAGCTTCTAATTTTAATCACTATAAATTCATGATATCACTAAAAATATTGTAATTTCTCTTGCTTTTTATGTTCTTCTATAGAACTAATTATTTTTCACTATAATTGAAAAGGTGAAGTCTTTGGCCCTCTAAAAATATATATTTTAAATGTACATTTCTTTTGTTACTTATAATTATATTTTTTTTATTTGTTTAATTTTATATTAGATAATAAATACATAGTGTAAAATAAGCAAATCATGTATTAGTATTGACATTGCTTAAAGTGCATTAAGCATGTTTTAGTCCTAAAATGCAAATATTCATTTACTTTGAAATTAAAACTATTTTCTTCTTGCTATTACATAATTTTATTTTATATTGAAAAGTTATATGATTTTTTTTTTTGACTTTTATGATACAATAAAACTAAATGAAGCATTTTTCATCTAAAAAAAGACTAAATTATTTTCTCCATGTTGAATTCTTAAGTAGAGTGCTATTTACTCATGAAAATATGGGTAAACTAGTATTTTACCCATATCAATTATGGGCGGGTTGAATTATTACCCATTTTATGTTGACCCATTTTAAACCCGCCCATATTTTACCTAACCCGCCCATTTGCGACCACTAGTTACAACTTACACATCAAATCATCCAATGCAGCCCCATTTTTTTGTTGTTGTACTCTTCTTGTATATATATATGTTGGCCATGAAAGACCTAATATTTACCCTCATTTATCATATAATAGCTTGTTTCACACCCATTTATAAAGTTTGTCTTCCACTTTGGTAGGATTCTTGCAATGCACAACACCTTCCTAAACTCTTCCAACTTTTGGTTGTGCAATTTCCCACATTGTAAACCTCCCGCTTACTTCATTACTTTATATGAGTTGTGCAATATATGTATATATATTCTGTCTATCCTTAATACCCATTCTTCATTCTTCTCCATAATTCAAACTTTTGGTTGACTTGCTCAGGAATTTCGTAATATCGTACAGGTGTTCTATAAAAGCATGAAACTTCAATCATAACTTGGAAAAACATTTGGGCTCGCAATGTGTTTACCTATTCAATTTGTAAGATTACACCAACTTATTATTCCCCACAAGAACATATAGAGAATAGGAGATACGTATACAAACCAAATGAACTGAGATAATTCTATTCTACAAATTTAAAATTTTATTAGTCCTAGTTTCATGGTCATCTGACCAGAAAGAATGAAATGGTGAAGTACGTTGACACCAGTTCCAAAGAAATGTGCATCAGTTCTCTTTATCTTAGAACACGGTTTGAGCTTAAGAAAAAATTTTCTTCGCCAGCAATAGTAGAATGTAGTGTTCCACCAGCCCAACCATTGTTTAATGGACGACCAGCAGCACGACCTGGATCTCCCCCTACCACTCGAGTGCCTTCAACTTGTTTTTCATATTCCGGAAGGCCCTTTGCCTTCCTCTCTTTCCTTCGTTTCCTCTCCTCGTCTCTTTCTTTCCTCAGCCATCTCTCTACTGTCCTCTGTATATCCAGGTAGAACGACCATGCAAAGTCGAAATGAGAAAAATTGCCACAGTATATATCATATGATTCAGTCATAATGTCCAGGTATTAGATGAAATCAGATCATCTATCAATGTGGACCTCTAGCTAAGAGTATGAGAGGAAACATGTTTGAGTTTCAAAGAAAACCTGAATGAGGTTCTATTTTAGATTTTACATTTTCTAAATACACCAGAACTTACCATTAGTGATAAATTGCTGATCTGCTTCACCTTGTCCATTGGCATTGCTAATTGCAGCTTCCCATGAGCCACATATATCTGCAAATAAAACAATTATTTTAACCATCACTTTGTTAATTTTTTAAGAAGCTAATCCTTAACTTTTTGAACAATCCTTCAAAGGAACAAATGCAAACTTGAAAAGGAATGTAAGTATGATGATATTGGGTTATGCACGTTCTGATTCTCAATTTCTCAAAATACTTCAATTGGGTTGGTCTCAGATCTTCTAATAGGTATTTATCTCAAGATCCAAAGATAAAGCAAGAGGTAAGTAAGAATCAGCTCTTACTAAATGAGAAGGCCAGTTCTCAAGACCATCAAAAATGTGTGTTGCATAAATTATTGTAGCGCCTCGCTCTTCACATTCTTTGATCAGAAATTTCAAAAGATCAGCCCTTGCAAGAACATCCAGATCAACTGTTATCTCATCGAGAAGTAGTACCTAGACAAGCAGGGCTCTATCTTGTGTCAACATTGTCTTCAAGTAATTTGTAACAGTTAAAAGGTAATGCTTTTCACTTGGTGAAAGTATTTACAGATATACCTTGAATGGTTTCAGAAGACCCATACATATCTGCACTCTTCTTCTTTGCCCATCAGATGATCTGTGCATTCTCCAGGACAGATCGATACCAAGAACCTTCATAAGCATAAGATTAAGAATTTTAACATATGCTGATTTAGTTGTTTGCATATTAGATGAGTTCACCACAATCGGCTTTTATCGAAGATAAATTACTGTAAAAGGTAACACCCACCCGAAAAAGTTAAGAGGTCTAAACTTCCTTCCTTAGTTTGTTGTGCATGTTTGTGTGTATTTATTTATTCCCATTAGCAATTTTTATCATGGTACAAAGTTAGAGCGCTCCTACTTGTCATGAGAGACAGAGTTCTGATTAAGCCTGGAAAATTAGTAAGAAGAGAGAGAGAGAGAGAGTTTTTCCAGGCTTTATAGCATATGGTCTATACCTTTCAGTTTACCTTAAAACACTAGCAGAATATACGATACATTCTTTTTGAGTTGCCCATGGGACTTTGTTGAATTTCACGCAGATAACAATTGCTCATTTTTATCTGTACCTTAATTAGTTCATCTCGTCTTTGTGGATCAGTTCCTGGAACCCCAAAAATCATTTTCTCAGCAGAAACATCCATTTGGATAGGCACCTCAAATCCAGCAAACGCAACTTCTCTCCTCCACTGCAAAACAGAAAGCACAGCAGAACTTAGTTTTCTACTTTGGTAATCAATTTCCGAATGGACAAGTTCATTTAAAAGATGTGGCATGTTTGTCATTTCAGGAAACAGGTTTAATCAAGTGTAAACAAGATGTTGGCACTGTCATAGCATATTACTTCTATAACTAAAATCTTCTTGAAAAGTACCATATTACATGTAGAAACTAGCAACAAATAAATGAGGGAAACCATGTTACAGAGATTGAATTTTGAAGCTGATTCCAAATAGAACTCCAACTAAGCAAGAACGTAACCTTAGTTAAACATAACAGAGAAGAGCACTTAGTTCTGCTGAAATTTATTCAATTGTTACATAAGACGACACTGCCAAGTTCCAATACATGCAATTAACAAACTAAATAAGCGAACAGTCCTCAAAATATAATAAACCATGAAAAGATAGTGAAGGAGCAAAGCAAGAGAAGAGATACCTCTCCACCAAGATAACTGAGATCTCCAGAAGCCGTTAAAGCAGTGTCATGAAATGCGGATCTTCCAAGCACTCTGACCATGTCTGGTTCTACCATATGCTTTCCTCCCAATATCTTCAGAATTGTAGTCTTCCCTATCAAACGAACATGTCTCTTAGATCTTAATCAAACCTCCTATTAAGGGTGCCTTTGGTAGGGCGAAAAATGTTTATTCTGAGTTTGGTCAGCTATATTTTCTACATTTTCAACCAAAACAATCAAAGATGACATTCGCTCCCTTAGAAGGCAAATCATTTTTCTGTACAAATATGACAATTCTTACTCCATATGCTCACTACAATAGACATCTAAAAATTGTTGTCAATCTTCCATACAAAAAAAAAAAGTATGTTAAAACACTATCCTGTACATTATACAATTACCCCGGATTAGCACCTTGTATATCTAATCAAACGGTGTAAACATGAATAATATTTATTTTACAAGAATAACATATTTTCATCAATACCAAAGCCCAAAGGCACCCCAAAAATTCGGAATTGGAACGAGAAACAAGTTTAAAGCAACCCCTTTTGAATTCTTGATTAATTCAAAATTTCAATGTGCGGAATAGGAATAGAATTAGAACCTGCGCCATTAGATCCGACAAGAAGGCATCGATCACCGGGATACAGGGTAAGGTTGAAATCATCTATCAAAGGGGTAGATCCGGGAGGCGGATGTCCATCGATACCAGGGTAGGTGAATTTGAGATTGTTGATCTCTACTGATGGCTTTTTGTCTTCCTTTACCGCCATAACCTTTCAAGTGTTCGATGAAATGCGGTAGAGAAGTAGAGTACAAATTCAGCTTAATATAGTAATAATTAATTATGCAAGGATATACAAGATTCAGCCATGGCCACGTTCCTTGCTTATTTCCCACGTATATATACTTTCCCTTCCAACTACCAGACTCGCAACTCGCCGGCGGGCGACACAAATTCAATGGTCTTCATTTAATTGCACCGTTGGAAACTTTTTCTTTTATTTTAATGTTGATTATACATTTATACTATTTTATCTAATTTTTAGGTATATAAATTTTTATTTTGAAAATTTTCATCTAAAAAGGAATAGATTGATCCTCCATAAAGGATTGTAGATTTATAGTGTCAGATTATGGGTTCAATTTTTAAATTTTGATTCAAAATTTATAATAATTCATCACATATTTATAAAAAATTGACGATAAAATTAGTTATTCATTGTTGATTTGAAATAATTATAGAAATTCACAACTTTTAAATCATAAATCCACTCCTTTTTTAAAAAAATTATTCTTTCATCGTATATAAATCAAATTGAAATAAGTACGTCGAGAATGAGAGATGGAGGGTTAGTATCTCACTCCATTGAACTAGACATAGAAACAGGTGTTTTAGCAGATAATGAGCAACCTGATTCGCTGATTTCTTAACAGCCGACAAAGATAGAAAAAGTAACTCTTTGATAAGAGTTTTACAATAAAAAACTAAGTAGGCATTTGGCCATGCGATACCACATCACAATATGGTATCATGAGATGAAGTCAGCGTTTGGACATGCAATTTTACGCTGATTCCATATCATGAGATGTGATTCCATATTCTCCAAAAACCATGATATGTAATTATATGGGAATTTCATGCCATGATTTGAGATATTTTAATACAAAAATTGATCCACGAGTTTATATTTTGTTAAAACAACCCCACATTTATATCTACTAACCATTTATTTCATATGTAAATAAAAATTATAATCACATTATTACTTTTTAAAATTTATTATTCTCACCGACATAAAATTTATTATTCTTACCAACATATAATCACTTTAACTCACACCAACCGATTGTTAAGTAATAAATTTATTTTATGGCCTTAATAAATGCACATTTATATTTTATGTGTAAGTTATTAGTATTTAGTTACATATTTCCTATCAACTTTGTTTAAAGAGACAATATTTATTTTATGACTTTGCATTGTCCTGGAAGCACTATTTTTATTACTCTTGCAAACATTATTTTTATGAAGTGCATTCTATAATGCTTCAAATTTATTTTATGTTCACTAAACTAATATTGATGTATTGTTTATTTGATAGGATTGTGTTGGTGCGATTGATGGAACATATATAGAAGGGGATGTTCCTAAAGCGGTGTAACAAGCATATCATAATCGCAAAGGAAGAACATCACAAAATGTCTTATGTGCTTGTGATTTTGATATGCGATTTACCTTTGTTGCTGCTGGTTGGGAAGGTACTGCACATGATAATAAAGTACTTGAGAATGTACTTGTTGAACCAACGTCACAATTTCCATTTCCACCATATGGTAACTTTAAATTACATCCTTAGAATAAATATTATTTATTTACACAAAGCTGTCACATTTACGTCACATATGCTTTTAGTAATTCTTTATAAAATGTTTGTTGGTAGATAAATATTATGTTGTTGATGCTGATTTCCGAAACACTGAAGGATTTTTAGCTCCATACAAAGGACTACGCTATCATTTGCAAGATTACCAAGGAAGTGAAATAGAGCCTCAAAATCCCAAAGAACTGTTTAATTATAGGCATTTATCTCTGCGCAATGTGATTGAATAAACAATTGAGGCTATTTTAATAGTTTTACAACTTAATGAGATTTTTATGTTTATGAGAAAATATACAATACAAAAATTCCATATCGCATGTCCAAACAAAACTTCAATTTCATCTCATGATTCCATATCATGATTCGCATGGCCAAACGGGCCCTAAAGAATCAAAATAAGAGTAATTCACCAAATTTTCTTTCAGAGCTTGCTTCACAAGTAGCTTATCAGTTTCTACGACCAATCTCATTCTACTGAACCGTTTTTTTAGTCAACTAAGAGCTTCACGCACCCTATGATCTCGGCCAACAACGGGCTAGCCACACAACCAAGAAATAAAATTCTCCCAGTAATAAATTGACCAAGTGATCATGTAGCATCATGCCTATCCCCGCCAAACCGATATTTTGATATCGTAAGAGGGCATCAATGTTTCATTTAACTGTTTCAAGCAGAGGTCACTCCCATTTAGTAATCATTTTTGCAGCAACAACGATCATCTCGGCTCCTGTATTGACAGTCCTCCATTCCTCCAGCTCTTTCTTCGCACGATACAAAATGATAGCAAACACATTTTATTTATTATTCCAACATAAATTATTTCTGACTTCCCACAAGCTCCATAAAATCATGACTGCTTCCTCTATTTTTATTTTCGCTGCTCTTTGAAGTTATACCAAAAAGTATACGTGAGAAAATAACAATGCAATTGAGTAATTCTAATTTTCTTCTTCTAAAGAGTAAATCTAATTTTCTTCTTCTAAAGGTGAAAATGATCTCTTATAATCACTTACAAATTTTAAAAAAAATATTTATTTCAAATTTCTTAGGTATTAAAATTAAATCTCTTATGAAAATATAAATTAAAAACAAATTATAAAAAATTACAAAACCAAACCTTTTATCAACTCTTATTTCCTCTTTCCTTGTTCTCCATGGTTCCAATTACTAACCAAATAAGAGAAACATTGTTCAGTAAAAATAAAATTAAATAAGAGAAACATTCCATTTCTTTTTAACAAAAATAATTCTCGTTCTTATTGATTTAAATTATTTGTTGCGTTAAATATGTCATTAAGCGGGGATAGCTCAGTTGGGAGAGCGTCAGACTGAAGATCTGAAGGTCACGTGTTCGATCCACGTTCACCGCATTTTTATTAATACCTTAATAAATATATATATATTTTTAATTAATATCCTTTTCCCAAACTCTTTTCTACAAAATTGTTTAATAATTTTTTTTATTAATATCCTTCTTCCAAACTCTTTTCTACAATTTTTTTTTGCTCTCTTTTCGTTTTTGTCCATTCTCTTCCGTACAGAGCTTGGACTACCCGATTTTGCATCTGAATTCAGGTATACTCTCCTCATTTTTACTCGTCTCATCTCTCCCAGTCTAACTAGGGTTTGAATCTTTTTACCCCTTACATCAACTTTTGTACCCAATCTAACTTAGATCAACTCTCTAAAATCAGAGATCAGTAACAATTCTTTCCTAATTTTTTTTTTATGTGTATATGTTCTTTCTTGCCTTTTAAGGAGTCTTGTAACAAACCAACTAACTTGGGTTAGAGGCATAGTAGGTAGTTGTTGTCATTGTTGTTTTTTTTTTCTTTTATGTTATTTGTATCCAGGAAAAAATGAGTGTAATCTTCTCTTGCTAGAGATCAAGAACGGGTTTTTTTTTCTTCTTTTGGGAAATGCCCTACTTGTGGGTTTTCACTGGGTTTGTTGTTGTTACTTCTTTTGGGAAATTGGTATATAGTGCCATACTTTGTATGTTTTTCAGAAAATTGACTTCATTCAGATCAAGAAAATTTGGTGTTTTGTTTGGTGGCCGTGTTTGAGATAACTTATCGCACCATTTATACTATAGTGTTGTGATAAGTTATCACAGAATAATTAATTCTGGGATAACTTGTTCTCAACCAAACAACCCTAATAGTACTATTATTATTAAATTTTGGTTATGTACCTTCATCACAACCCATTTTATCTAAGTCGTGATGACATCTATACCCTAATCCAGTAGGCGAACCAATTCATATATTGAAAGACAAGAAATTTAAGCATTTGAAACCATTTGGTAACCATAACATAAGTCTCTTAAGTCAACAGTGCAGAAAGAAGTACATAACACCTCCAAGACTAGCTCAAGCTCTTTGAATACTTGTTCACAATTTCTGTTTTCAGTTCAGACAAGTTCATGCCAAAACTTTCTTAAATGATCTTGTAATGCTCCATTACTACAGAATACCAGAAAACATACATTTTTTTGTCGCATGGAGTACCTTATTTTATCAAGTGTGATTCCTCAATATGATTTTGACATTTTGTAACACACTCTGCTTCATATGTCTAAGAAATTATACTACCTCAAAGAAAGGGTGCAATTCTGCAACATGTATGTAAAAGGATTCTAGTAATATCACAAGTTCATAGCATATAGGTTAAAAAATTGACCATGTGCGTTCCTAAGAAGTTGTAGAGGACAAGTATCAAAACTGTTTCGTAAAAACCCTTTCGAAGGACATAGGAATCTATGAACAAAGTCTTTTGTGATAAAACAGTCTAATAAAGCACATATGGATAAAACCCTGTATTCTGGATAGTTATATGTCAAGAGAGGGATACAAAGCAATCATCTCACTTAAAAATTCCAGATAAGTGACAGGTTAACTTACATGAATATGAAAAGTAACCAAAATCCTTGAAAATTCTGGTGAAAACAAGTCTATCTTGTGATATGCTTGATGAAAGATTCCAACTCTATTCGAGAAGCACCCCCTTTCTCTGTGGAGCGCCGTAAGGCTTCTCCCATTTCTTCTGCTCTTCTCCTAATTACATCACCTTCTTCTGAAGCCATCAATTTCCTCACTACGTTCTCAATAGTGGATGCACTTACTAGCTCCTCGCGTTTCTCTCACTCCCTCACAATCAGGCCTATTTTCAACATTTCCGTCAGAAACCATTTTTCGGTTGGTCAGAGTGCATAGGCCAAGCATTATAGGCACTCCCATAGTAATACTCTCTATACAAGAATTCCATCCACAATGACTCATGAACCGCCTGTGGACGTACGAGCCAAGATTCCTGGTTGTGGTGCCCATTCTCTTACCACTAAGCCTACATCTTTTAATCTCTCCTCAAACCCTTCTGGCAGCTCTACTCATCTATCTTCTCCAGTAAAGTTATCTCCTCTATTGACATCTCTCAACACCCATATGAACTTCTGCTTGCTTAGTTCTAATCCCATTGCGAGCTCCTTGATTTCTCTATCTGAAAATGATGTTATTGTTCCAAAATATATATAAAGTACTGAACTTGGAGGTTGTTTGTTAAGCCACTCCAAACATATATCGTTCCTATTTGAGATATGTTCGAGTTTAGTAGGCAGAATAGATCCAACTGCCCATTGTTTCTTGTTCAGATTAAGTTCTGCTTGTGCCAGCAAATCAAGATACTTGCCTTCAATTACTCTGCTTGTATTATAAAGATCGCCTGATCGAATATCTAGATACCTATGCTGAGAAGCTGATAAGTCCCTGACTACATCTATCGTAATTTCTTCAAGGGAGGGTAGCTTTTTAAGCAATTCTTCTTCCTGTTGGTCAAACATCCCAAAAAATAACTAAAATTGTAAATTGAATTCATTCAGATCAAGAAAGAGAAGGATTTAATATAAATGGCAGCTATTTACAGCCTTTACATCATCAATAAATCAGGAGGGCTTATCTTCTGCAAGGTGAATTCAAATTCCAACACTTTTCAGATTAGGTCGTTTTATTTTGTTCTTATTTGTGGTTTTAATGGGTGTGTAAGATTCCTTAGGATTATGGTTCTGCTGGAAAAATGGACACAAATGATAGTTTGAGATTGGCTAGTCTGTGGCATTCTATGCACGCTATCTCTCAGCAGTTGTCCCCGGTTAATGGCTGTGCTGGTATCGAACTCCTTCAAGCTGATACGTTTGATCTCCATTGCTTCCAATCTCTTACCGGTAATTCTTACATCTCCACCATTTTGTCTTTATCTGATTTATTTTTGAGAAGCATCTTTTTCTTTTTGAGATTTTTATCAGCTTTAGTTTTTGACATCTTTTATCATGTATGTTGTGTTGTAAATTGTAGTTATAAATGTTTTATACCTATAAGCTTGAATGGAACTAAAGCTTACTCAGTAGCAACAAGGTTACAAACTTAAATCTTAAATCTTTGGCCCAAAAGTTATAAGAATTTAGTCCATATGCTGGAAAGGGGGAAAATGTAACCTAAATGGTACTTTAGGCTCAATCAAGTAGCTCAATATGAATAATGATTTCCTGCTGAAGTTGTTCTGTATGCGACTTCGATGTCAGGAAATATGGTGCAGTATCTTTAAGTGGCTCATGCATCTCTTCTCCATTTCAGTTATTTTTATTTGTTTAATTACCCTCCAATTTAAATCGTGCAACAAAGAAATCTCCAGTTCTCTATTCAGAAAAGCTAGAAATATGGTTTAAGAGACTAGGGGATGAAAATCAATTAGAATCTAAACCTTTCTGTCAGACTGGGTATGGAGGGCTTAGATCATCTCGGTACTGATGTGATGTGCGCTAACAATCTTAGTGTAATCGATCAGGATCTCATAACAGCTTCTTGAGATTTTATGCACCGGTGTGGCAACTTCAAGACATTTGAGATTAAATGATAGATGAAACT
Organism: Solanum piurae; assembly: GCA_029582685.1. Taxonomy (NCBI): domain Eukaryota; kingdom Viridiplantae; phylum Streptophyta; class Magnoliopsida; order Solanales; family Solanaceae; genus Solanum; species Solanum piurae. Next base: position 3,709 of record JAJOOO010004886.1, on the reverse strand, counting down.
AAACTTGGCAAAAACATTAAAAGGACTTGTTAAAGAGAATCTACACTGTCTCTTGTTGCACAAAACAGCTCCCATGTATATACAGGAAACATCATGTAAGTTTTGGACAAAAGAAACTTCCAAAGGCATGTGGTGATCCCCGAATATTTGGCATAACTTAGTCAGAAAGAATTTGTGTTCTTTTATTTGTTCCAGTGTGCATTTGAATGGTGGCCCTATATGATTGCCTATTCCTATGTATATCAGTGTTTATACTGAATTGTTCTTCAAATCTAAGTACACTCATGGATATTTAAGAATCTAACTTAGGTAATTATTTCTATTTCCTCTGGAGCTTTGTTAAAGGATGCTGACTCCTAGTTTCTATCTTGATACTACTGGTTAAGAGATTTGCTGAATCTGTTAAAGTTCTTTCTACATACACAAGACCAATGGGCATCACAAGTGAAAGGGCAGACAAAATACAGGCTAATAGTAACGATGAAAAAAATAAAGGCTAATAGTATTCATCTTTTTTGATTGGTTTTCGCCTATAAGTTACTTATAGGCTAATAATATTCGTTCTATAATGAAAAATAGTGTTGACTAATTAGGCTCAAAGAAGCTGCTTGATCTGTTTTATAATGAGTTGTGGCTTGCACATGATGCCGATTCAATTTCCATAGCCTTGTTGAAGTTGTCTGCTTCAAGGCTAATAGGCCAAAGAATGATCTGTTGAAGTTGGACAGATCAAGAAAAAGAATGAGACTACATTTTCATGAACTTACTCTTTCCATGTTTCGTAGATAGACCTCAACAAATATCCAAAGAAGACAACACAGCTAATATCTTAACTTGTATAGATGATATTCTCCTTGTATTTTTGTGTTGAAACCATACCTCAGAGAAATAAGCTTCTCCCTTGGATAATACTAAGTTGAAATGAAGTGAAATATTTGAAAACAGGAAAGCATATTTGGTATGGCAGCTGTTTGCTCATTTTTTAAGAAACAATGGAAGCTGTCCACTTGTATAATAAGTCAACGGAAATGATGGAAGACTAATCAATAATGCAGGGGAAGCCACTTGGTAAATATTTGACAGACTGGTCGAATGTTTTAGTGCCTCTGAGTTGAGAGTGCCATGGAACATTTAACTTGATATTCAATCTTACATCTTATTTCTTAATCTTTTTCCCTTCAGTCACTGCTGTCAATTCAGGTTACACTCCAACCAGCTAAAGGATTTGATTGATTTACTTGACAGGAACAAAATTCTTTGTGGTCTGTGAGCCTGGAACTCTGCATATGGAGTCCCTCTTGAAGTATATCTATGAATTATACACTGATTACGTCTTGAAGAATCCTTTCTATGAAATGGAAATGCCAATTCGGTGTGAGCTCTTTGACATAAATTTATCACAGGCAGTTCAGAAAGATCGTGTTGCTTTGTTAGGGAGATGAGCTTTTCAAGTTCATATGCCATAAGTTGTTGACTGATCTATAATTTGGTAAGTTCCGTTGACAGGTTCGGTTATGCATCTGGAATGTGATTTTTCTTTGTTGTTTCGAGATAATGGCTTGTAAGATAAATTTTGAGAACCACCCCAAATAACATTTTTTGTGCACAATCACCAACTTGTCATGGCTCCATATTTCTATGGTATGCCTAGAGGTGAATTTCATCTTACCTGAATACCCTAGTATCTCTATAGTTGGTTCTATTGTTGAAGCTCATTAGCTGGCTGCTGCTGTGGCACAGAAGTTTAAACTCAAAAGGAAAGAAGATTGAAAGAAAAGACACCATGAGTATGTATAATTTCCATTTTGTGCTGTTCCAACATCTACATAATTATCACTAAGATTCAAACACACTATATAGGTTGCAAATAATATACAGAAACTTTCACTTATTGGACCACCAAACTAAACCTGCCAAAAAAAAGAAACAAGTGGCAGTATTTTTTCATGATACCCTCCACAACTAATAACATCAAGAGTTGATATATATAGCTAAGCAGCTGATGGGCTAGTAATATATAGAGCACTTATATTCGAATCCGAAAAGGCTGCTTCCCTTAATCTGTTTGCTTCAACTGTAGAACCCTGCGCCTTGTGATCCAGTGTGGTGTCATTATAAATGTCCCACCATTTCGTCACTAGCATTTTGATATCCTCTCGATCCATGTGTTCTTCCTTCCCAGTGTATTTCCACGGCTTAGCCCCTGGAGAACAGTAGTGAACCGCTTTCGCCTTGTTCACCTCGATTTTCTCTGGGTGGCGCCATAGCATGGCCAGCAACAGATTGTATGTGTAAGGAATTGGCTTGTACTTGTCTTTAAAGTACATGTTCAGAAAGTCCTACAAAAAGGTTCAGATTGTATATAGCTGTTGAAGTAGATGTACATGAGAATGTGATGGAAAAAAACCCTATCAATTTATATAAGTTGAACTCTGATGTATTAAGTTTACTATATATAACAGGTTGTTTACTCTGAAGATACATTATACACAGATTTAAGAAACATAACTTCATATAGACACAAATTTATATATACCTACCTGTTCAGCAAATTGGGTGGGTGGGGTAAGTTTGAGTGTGTTCAAGAGACGAACATAGATGGAGAGATTTGGCTGAAAGACAAACATGCCTGCGTTGAAGTATACAGATGGCCTTGGCCCCATCTCTTTGGGCCACGGCAGAACCTCAGGACATGGCTCCCCATACATATCGCATATGCAGTCCGCCACCGCATATAAATACTTATCAGGCAACTCGAAAAGATGGTCTATGTTGTCGAAAACTTGCATGTCTCCATCCAAGTACACCATCTTACTGTACTCCACAAACTGCAATTCAATACATCAATCATCGATAAAAACAACAATTGCAATTATAATAGTAATTTACTTTACCTGCCAAATCCGAAGTTTGGAGTAGTTGAGCACGTAATAAGATCGTGCATACTTATCGGACGATTGCAATGAAGGAGCTAGTTGCTCTATCTCCTTCACTATGCAACCGTGGCTGGTCAATATCATCCTGTGTTCCTCAGGCACATCGGGCAAAATTGCCACAACCAAAGGATACATAGATTTAACTTTTATCAATCCCTTTGCTAAACCAACTACACCTTTCACATAATCACCATTACCTGCTAAGAAAGTCACATAAGCCCTCCCTAATTCTATATCCTTTTGAGTAGTAGTAGCCTTTTTTGTTCCACTTTCATGTTCTGGAGCCATTTTTATATATCTTTATGTTTTTGTAATAACAAAATGGTTAATTTGTGTCAACATATATATATATAGTAGTAGTAGTACATGCATGGAACGCGGTTGCATGGACAGTGAGTGAGATACTGTCATACGGAAATGTTTCACCGACCAAAAAACTTGTAACGGATAGCGTTGAGAGTTAACTAAGGAGTAGTAATATTGTGATGGTAGACAGACACGTGTCGGAGAGCGATGCCACGTAGTAGCGTACGCTACGTGTATTTCTTTATGCGTTGACACCAGGGGCGGACCCACGTGTTGTCGAGGGGGTTCGCTCGGAAAAAAATTACACTGTATATATAAGGTTAATTTTCTGGATTTATGTGGATATATATATTTTGAACCCCCTCAATGACAAGGTGAAGGAGATAGCCTAGTGGCAACTACCTTCAAAATTAAGCGTGACGTCCAGGGATCGAATCCCTGGGTTAGCGTTTTATTTTTTTAGTTTT
>JAJOOO010004885.1:0-26217 GCA_029582685.1 Solanum piurae | reverse complement strand
GACATATTACCTTCATATATTTTAGTCGTTTTCAATTGTATGATCATGGGTGGATTTCATTATTATCTAGCATGTTTTCTTATTCAATTTTAGATTTATGCAACTCTATAATTTAAAAAATCACATTGATATAAAATAATTAAATGTCATCAATGAATGCAATTGGTGACAAAAGATTTCGTCATTAAAGGTAACTTTTAGCAACGACTAAATCAAACTTTTTAGGACAAATATTTTTGTCACGAAATAAATAAATTCACCATTTAGTGACAAAAATATATTTGTCGCAATTTCCTCCTTTTTATTGAAGACAATTTTTTATTTTATTTTATGACAGTTGTAATTGTCACTAATCATGATAATTTATTGTGACAATACATGTTGTCGGTAAAAATATTATTTTTAGTGACAAAATGATAGATTTAACCACAAAATTATCAACCTTTTTTATAATAATAAATTTGTCCCTAATTTATACATACAAGGACAAAATGATTTTTTGTATATAAAAAATAGTTATTAGTGACGATATTACATTTATTCAACTATGAAATACATATCACTTTAGAGACAATTGATGTCGTCACTGATTAACCTAAATAATTAACAACGATATAATTTTGTCGATAGTAATAACCTTTTTAGTGACAAAACATACTATTAACTACAAAAAAAATAAAAAATTATCACAAATAAATTCGTCACAAATGTTTATTCATTTGGGGACGATTTTTCTTTTTGTAGTTAATATAATACTTTTAGCGACGAAACACTAAATCGTCTTTGTATACTTTTAGCGACGCACGTTTAGTGACGATTGATTGACGAAATTCTTTTCGTAGCACAAGATTTTTAGTGACGAAATACGATTTATAGATGACGAAATTATTCGTCCCTGATAATCAAATTTGTTGTAGTGACTCTTGGAAACTTTTCTTACACGCTTCCGCCCATATGAACTTATCCTTCTTTTGAGTCAGGGCCGTCAAAGGGGAGGCAATTGAAAAGAAACCTTCAACAAACCTTCTATAATAACCGGCCAAACCCAAAAAGCTTCTAATATCCGAAGGTGTTAGAGGTCTAGGCCAACTCTTGACCGCATCTTTCCTCTTAGGATCTACCTCATTACCCTTGATTGACACAATATGACCAAGGAAAGCTACAGACCTTAACAAAAATTCACATTTGCTAAACTTTGTAAAAAGTTGTTGGTCCTTAAGGATTTGCAATACGATCCTCAAATGATCAATATGCTCATTTTTACTTCTTTAATAGATCAAAATATCATCGATAAACACAATCGCAAACATGTCAAGATCTTGTCTGAACACTCTATTCATCAAGTCCATAAACACCGCCGGAGCGTTAGTCAAACCAAAGGACATCACCAAGAACTCATAATGACCATATCGAGTTCTAAAAGTCGTTTATGGAATATCTTCCTCTTTCACCCTTAATTGGTGATAACCTGACCGGAGATCAATTTTAGAGAAATACATTGCTCCTTTAAGTTGGTCAAATAAATCATCTATCCTCGAAAGCAAATACTTATTCTTAATGGTCACCTTGTTCAATTGTTGATAATCAATACACATACGAAAGGACCCGTCTTTCTTTCTAACAAACAAAAATGGAGTACCCCACGAAGAGATACTTAGCCGGATGAAACCCTTATCCATCAAATCTCTCAACTACTCTTTCAACTCCATATGTTCTACTGGAGCCATTCTATAAGAAGGAATAGAAATAGGTTGCGTATCTGGGAGAAGGTCAATACCAAAGTCTATTTCCCTTTCGGGAGAAATATCGAGCAAATCATCAGGAAACACTTCCGGAAACTCATTAACAATGGGGACTGACTCAAAAGTAGGGGTTTCATAATCTACATCCCTCACCTTAACTAGATGGTACAAGAAACCCTTAGAAATCATCTTTCTAGCTTTTAGACAAGAGACAAACTGACCCTTTGGCATAGAATTTCCCCCCTTCCATTCTAGGATAGGCTCATTTGGAAACTGAAATTTGACTACCCGAGTTCTACAATCAATAGAAGCATAACATGAATGCAACCAATCCATACCAAGGATGACATCACAATCTAACATATCAAGCTCTACCAAGTCAACAAGAGTAACTTTATGGGACAAGGAAACAAGACATTTTCTATAGACCCTCACAACAGAGTCACCAACAGGGATAAAGACAAAATAAGGTTCTAATAACACATGAGGGAGCACATCAAACCTCATGGCCACATTAGGTGTCACAAATGACAAAGTGGTACTGTGATCAAGTAAAGTATACACATCTAATTAAAAACCTTTTAACATACCAGTGACCACATCCGGGGAACTCTCCTGATCACATCTAGTCTAGAGTGCATAGAACCAGTTCTGCTTAGGAGCACTTGCACCCGAACCACTTTGACCAGATGAAGGGGAGAGTTGAGCCATATGATGAGTATGTCACTTATTCTTAGCAACCGAAGGAAAATTCCTTCTATTTTGGTCCATCTTTCCACACCCAAAGAAAGCATTGGAACCCGCTAGACACTTACCCTCATGATTTTTTTCCACATTTTGCACAAGTAGGCATCAAGGACCTACTACCATCTCCTTGAGTTTTATGGTTACACACACTTTCATTGTTAGACCTTGGAGGAGAATTAGAAGAACCTTGCCCAGAGAAATTTTGCTGAAACATTGAACGACCCCGTCCACCGGACCTATAATGTGAAAAGTTACCATCATCCATTGTTGCCCTCTTTGCCTCTCTAGATCTTTCCTTAAGATTTTCCTCTTCAATCTATTGGTCATGCACCATAAGATGAGAAATGTCCATGTCATGGACAAGCATAGCGGTGCGGCATTCTTTGACTACCATGTCGGACACACTCGATACAAACTTACTCATCTTAGCCCTACGATCCGCCACAATAGAAGGAGCATATTTGAACGATTGAGTGAACCTCAAAGCATATTCCCTGACACTCATATTTCCTTACCGAAGGTTAATGAACTCAAGCACATTGGCCTCTCTCATCTCAAGAGGAAAGTATCTATCAACAAAAGCACTTTTGAACCTTTCCCACTCTATGGGACCCGCTTCTTCCGGCCTTGCCTCCTTTCATTGATTGAACCAAATCTGAGAAACCCCTTTGAGTTGGTAAGCGGACAATTCCACCTTCTCGACCGGAGTCACTCCCATAATAGCAAGTATCGGATAGACCTCATCAATAAACTCTTAAGGATCTTCCTCAACTTTGGATCCATAGGATTCCATAGGGTTCATACTCGTAAAGTCCCTCACTTTTACCGCTGCCGTACCTATATTTAGATTCATGAGGACTACCACCTATCTATTGGCTTGGGCCGTCACGGCTTGAGACAACACTTGGAAAGCCGACCTAAACTCCACATTTGTCACATTGTGTAATACCTCGAAAACTAGTAAACCAAACTAGAGCCTCAAGCTAGGGTTTTAGAGTTTGATGTTGAGGGTTAGAGTCATAGATATGACTTTCCGTGCTTAGAATGAGGGGTTTAGTGGTTAAACGTCAAGGCACGTGTTACACCCCATAGTTTAGAAGACCATATAAGGTTTGGTTGAGGGTTGCAAGGGCAAATGCCAAGTCTAAGGGGTAAAGCCTAAGCCAAAGGCCAAGGCTGCCCCAACCATGGCAAGGTACTACCCCATGTTCACGACCACCTTCACGACTAGTGGTCTTGACCACGGTTCGTGATGGGTCTCGTGAAGTCCCCTTAGAATTGTGGGAGGAAAGTCATTGAGGCCAAGCTACTGCCTAAGGACCACGAGCCACTTCACGGCCAATGGTTTTGACCACGGCTCGTGGGAAGGTCCGTGGTCATGACTTAGGTTTGTGGAGGCAAAGGCTCAAATGCCTAACTACTGGTCCAAGACCACGGTTAGTGTTGAGTACCACGATCCATGGTGCCTTTCATGAAGCTTGGGTAGTAGCCTGCCAAGTGAGGGAGTTTTTATGAAATTCCAAATGTGGGAGTTATTGGGTGAGGTCGTTTTGCCTAGTCCTAAAACCCCTATATAAGATATTTTAAGCTTTTAACCACTCATTTAAGTCACTTTAACACAAGAACCAAATCAAAAACCCTAAAATACTCTCCACTCAAATATTTCTCTCTCTAGAAAACCCAAGACTTGAAGAAGAAGATAGAGCTTGAAGCTAGGTCAAGAACAAAGACTCAATTGTTGAAAGCTTGTGTTAGGGATTTGAATTAAGGTATGTTATATTATTCATCTATGGTTTATTCCACCCATAGAGTCCCCTAGAATACCCCAAATTTGTGAATAAGAACCCCAATCTAAGCTAGGGTGTCTTCCAATGTGTGGGTGTAGTTGGGTATGATTCCAATTGGTTGGATAATACTTTTTTATGATTAATTTAGTATTGATTCATTATATTATGATGAATTTCTTTGATTTCCATGGTTACCCTAGTCCAATTGTTAAAGTTGAATTATGTGGGTTATTGCCATGGAAGGTGAAATTGAAGGTCAAGGCGATCTTCTAGAATTAATGCTTTGACTAGTAACTGTCTAAGGCTAGAAACCTATATACATGAATTGAACTAGAATAATGTGAATAAGATGGGTCTTGATTAGTAAGGCTTGAGATTTAACTTACATGATTAATTATGACTAAAATCACCTAGTAATCAAGCATGTGATGAAATGTCTTGTAATCTAGATATGAATAAGGATAGAATGAACTAAATCTTTGATAGTAAGGCTTGTAATCATTAATGTTGAATCACTAGGGATTTGAGAGTAAAGTTATTGTGATGAATAAAAGTCTAATAGGTAGAATTGTGGTGAAAAGCCTATACTCACCTAACCTACCTTATGAATGCTTGAAAGTATAAAGTGATAGAATCACTTGAACATGGATTGGTTGTCAAGGACATCCTTACATGAGACATGAGTATTAATCAAGGCTTAATAGTGAATCTAAGGGTATATTCTTGGCCCCTAGTGGATATTGACAATGAGATGGAGTGTCACACAAGGTAGGGTCCGGGCTCCAAGTTGAAAGGAGAACCACACCTAGTTGATGTGATGGCTATCCAAGTTAAAGAGGGAACTTTTACGTAGTAGATTGTGGGTTTTCCCAAAGTTAGGTCTCATGAGATGGAAGCCTTCACATAGTTGAGTTAAGGTTTTTAGTAGAAATCTACATATCCAATGAACTAAGACATGCTTGAAGAAGCATCTCATAGTGTTCAAAAGCATAAATGAACTAAGACTTACTTAAAGAAGTACCTCATAGTGTTCAAGAGTATAAATGGACTTAGACATGCTTAAAGAAGTATCTCATAGGGTTCAACCTAATAATGACCTAAGATGTGCTTAGTGAATTACCTCACAGGGTTCTAAAGTGAAGGAGAGGAACTAGGTTCCAAGCAAAGAAGTATTAGTATGAGGACCTAAAAGTAGTACTTAGCATGAATAGTATTATGGGATGCTATTCATGCATTGCACAAGTATGACTTAAGGTTATTCAAGAAAGTGTTCTCTTATAGTTGCCTTTCATGATATGATTGACTTAAGGTGATAGTTCCCTTGTTTATAAGAATAAAGATAAGAATGAGACCAAGTGAATGGTAGGTATGCATATGGTGACTTCAAGTCTATGCTTAGTGTGAATGGTATTATGGGATGCCCTTCATGCATTGCACAAGTGTGCTTTGAGGCTACTTAGGGGTATAGTACTCCTATAGAGTGAAAGTCTAAGATTTACCATGTATATAGACTATGATTAAGATGACCAAAAATGGGTACTTAGCTCGGATGATATTATAGGATGATATGCATGCATTGCATAAGTATGCCTTGAGGTTACTTGAGAATTGTCCTTTATGATATGAATGACTAAGAGTTGGGTAAAGCTTATATGATGCTTATGTTGGAGACTTCACTTATGAGTATGATATTGTCTCTTATGCTTATAGTTGATGTTTCATGAAGTGTTGGATTATGTCTTATGTTGACTAACCCTTATGATATGCTCTTATGTTTTATGCTAGCTAACATATTTAGTACATTTTGTACTAATGCATACTTTGCCTACATTCTAATCAAATGTAGGGTTTCGGAGATTTGAGTTCCAATCTTGAAGTTAGAGTTCCAAGGAGCAAAGGAGTGGTGATTTGGTGAGTCCTCATAGCTTCGAGGACAAACCCACTATTTTCCTTTATGTCTTTTATTTTCATGTTGAGACTATTGTATGGGCTTTGTCCCAAGAGTTTTATTCAAAGTCGTATTAGATGGTTTGAGACAAATTTGTAGTAAAGACTTCCGCTTGTTTTTATGAAAAGATTTTGATTGTATGGATAGAAGTTTTTAAATTTTCCATACTTTTCTATTATCTTATGTTATGATATGCTAAGGGCTTGTATGAGACCCCTTCGGGGTCAAGTACGCCATGTTACATCTACGGTGTACCCATGGATCGTGACACATTGTCAGCTAATGGGTAAATCGGAGCTTGAAGAGCAGCTTGGGGAGGAACTTCTTGCCCCATATTGTCTCCCTCTTTTCTTCTAGCATTAGCCCTTCTAGTATTCATATCCTGAAAACCATCGGGTAAGGATTAGGAGAAAGACTTTATAGAATTAAACTCCATGGTACGACTTAGAGAATGAAGAAGTGAAGTTTCCTAAACATCTAGTAGCCTCTAATTCATAAATGTGGCGCGCTTCACACTTATGAACAAGACTCTACTTGAGGTGGCTTGAGACATCCTAGAACCATTCTAAACCTTGTGTTTTGATTACCAAGTTTGTCATGACCCAAGGTACCCCCTAGATGTAACAAGGCGTACAAGACCCCAAGAGGCCTCATAAATGCCACTTAGCCTATCATAACATAATGTAATAGAAAATGGTGTAAAAATTTAAAACATTTTAAAACAATCAAAGTCTTTATAAAACGAGCGGAAGTCTTATACAATTGTCTCAAACCATCTAACCAACATGAATAAATCTTGGGACACAACCCATACAATAGTTCAAACATAAAAGAAAGGCATAAAGGAAAGTGGTGGTCAAATCCTCGAATGCTATGAGGACTCACCATATCTTTACCTCTTCATCGACTATGAACCTAGCCACGAGTGTGAGAATTAATATCGTCAGACCCTACATTTTGATAAGAAATGTAGGCAAGAGTTTGTGTTAGTACAAACATGTACTAAATATGATATCTAGCATAACAACATAAACATAATGGTTAGTCAGCGCACATAAATCATCATTATAATAAGAAAGGAACACTTCTCAAGCAACCTTATTTCTCCATAGTCAAGACTTGGGTCATTCGCCTCTTGTGAAGCTTACCTCATGGTAGGCATCTCAAGTAGAAATCCACACTATTCATTCTTCATAACATAGTTCACATTATTCATACTTACTTTTAAAGACATGGGGATTCGCCTCTTTTCTTAACTTACAAAGGCAAATGGGTATTCGCCTCTTGCCTTACTTACTTTGAGATCATGGGAACTCGCCTCCACAATCACATCATATGACATATGTACTCACCTCCACATCATTTCATAAGGATCACGGGTACTCGCCTCCATGTCCATTCATCATAATACGAACGTGGGGAATCACCTCTTGTTAAAATCTAAGGAGTATGGAAAGTCACCTCATATCCTTGTCATATGGAGGTCAAGGGTAGTCGCCTCTAGCCTCATTAATTACATACTCTTTTAGTCTAGATTACTTTTAGGTAAACAATCCTTTCAACCTAGAATCATTGATGTGACAAAACCTTTCACATTCATACATTCATACTTAAGCAATTCATGTGGGAAGTATCTCTTCCACCACACTAGTATCAAATACTAACAATTCATATCATAAGCTTCACTCTCAAAGCATCTGCATATCACGATCATCATCTATGCTTTATTCTCAGGAAATTTTCATCATAAATCATTCATCCTATAAGGATAACCCTAACCCATAAAGTTTATCTTCATGACATCAACCCAATTATATCAATTCTAGGTTAGAATCATGGAATAGGCATGGGTATATGTATTTTCATCCTAATAACATGTAATCCTATCAATTCAATCATAAACAATCATCATCTACTCAATTGGATCAACATTCATCATAACACACAACATTGAAAGAAACCCTAACTAGAATTGGGGAATTCTTCTTCAAATTGGGGGAATTATAGGGGACTCCATGGGAGGAAGGATCCCATAGATGAAAAGCCATCATACCTTAGTCACAAAGCCCACAAAAAGTCTCAAGATTGGAGACTTGACTTGACCGTAGCTTTAATTTCTTCCTTCTTCTTCCAACTTCTAGAGAGAGAATATTTGAGAGGAGTTTGGGGTTTTGTTTTTGGGATTTGAGAGAATGACTTGAATGGAGGATTATGGGGGTTAAAATTACTTATATAGGTGTTCTAGACTTAGGTATAACAATACCACTTCAATTGAATTAAAACAGGGAAAGACCCTTAAGTCCCTAAAATTAACCACCAGCCACGACCCACAAGACCCCGACTGATGGGACGTGGACTGACCCATGGTTCATCCTAGTCAATCGTCACTAAGTACAAAGGTTTTTAGGCCACCTATAGACCTATTGACCACATATCGTGGACCCACCGATGGTCCAGTCATGGTTCCTTCCTGGAAAACCTACTTTGGGTGGCCTATCCACAGACCCACCTACGGTCTGTGGTTCCACCCACTGGCCATGGCTGGCTTGCATAGTTGGCAACTGCAACTTCCTAGAATTTGTTTCATTTCCTTTTTTTGGATACGGGGTGTTAGAGAGTGACCCCAAGCTAACCCTGAAGCTGGCATATCATAAGCATACTGAAAGATATCTAAATGAAAACATGAAATATTGCGAAAGCTAAATAAATTGAAAACTGAAAGTGGGGAATACCCAATTAGTATGAAGTATAAAAACATACTAAGAGTTTAACAATACTGAAAGATAAACTTTACAAGTCAAGCAGATTCTAGTACTATGTCTGAAAAGCCTCTACCTGACTAGCTTTGCTAGGACGTGCCCCCAGCTAATTCTAGCAATATTGAAAACTGAATAAAAGACTAAAAAATGAAACGCATGTTTGTTGTCCTCGTTGTATGAGGACTCACCACAAAAGCTGTTGAATACAGACTGAAAGTTGATCTAAGCTTGATATGGTTACTGAATACCTGAACCTACATCATGAAAGAATGTAGCACATAGTATGCGCTAGTATTTGGAATGTACTGAGCATACATGATATAGATAATAGCTGAAAAAACTATATAAGCTGAACAATGCATAAATGAGCAATGATATAATCTGAATAGAATAATAATACTGAAACATACTGAAAACTGAGCTAAATGCAATGACCAAGTACTAATCATAAACAAAACACGCTAATACTGAATACTGAGGTATAAACTGAAAACATGGTCAAATGCACTAGAGTCTAACTGTGGGAGCTACTATTAACAGACATAAAACCACGTGAGGTAAACGTGGAGTCCTATGTATACACCCCATCTAGAGGACCCAATATATCTTGCCAGGGTATAAAGGAATGACTGGAGTGATCACTAAATATAATGTCCAATAGAGGGGACTTATAATCCTATGGGGGAACGTAGATTTGGGACTATAAGGGTATGTTGAACCTTTGTCCAACTAGGTGCTAAGTTTACTCCCAACTAGAAATGTGTATGACACAACATAACGGAAATACTAGATAGCTCAATGTTCTGACATGCAAATTTGAGAATGCAACATTTAGGAACTAACAATGTAACATTCGAAAATTAGAGCATGTTTATCTCTTTAACTGACCTAGCAAGTGTAATTCATGAACTATGAGAATCTACACAACTAGGGTTCTAAGTTTCATGCAAGGAACTAAGCAAACTTTCAAAGAAAACATGATAATTCGATTACGAATACTACAACAACTAAATCACAATAATTATCCAAAGTTTTAGAAACCCTAAGTCTAAACAAGATATAGAGAATCAAGAATTTGACTGAATTACAGGGACCTAGTGGATGAAAGGAACCCACTACTGAAATTCTGCATACCTGGTGACGAAATCTATGAAGAAATCTTTGATTTTAGGGCAGAAATTTGAAGCAAACCTTCTAATTGTTCTTGGGAAACTGTCGCTTCTTTCTTCTCATTTTTGCTCTAAGTTTAATGAATTTTGGAGAACAAAGGTTCTGGGTATGTCTGACAAAGTTATTAGGCTTAAACTAAGTAAAACGACGTAGTTTAGGCATTAAACGGTGTAGTTTAAGGACCCCAACGCATAGGAAAAAGACCTAAATGACCCTAACTTAAAAGCTGATGAAGGTCATCTACGGAGGGACCTACAGACCTTAGGGTGACCTACCAACCGTCGGTAGGGGTCATCGGTTAAGCTCCGCTCGACAGGGCTTCACTAAAACGAGCATATCTTTTTATTCCAAGATGGGATTTTAGCAAACTCGTTGGCGTTGGAAAGATGATTCAATTATATTTCATTTGATAGGTCATGGGCCACCTAATTCATTATGTGCTAAAAGATATGATTGTTTGAAGTTGACCCAACATCAATTTTCCTCTAATTGGCTGCTGACCCTCACCTACGGTCTGTAGGTCAAATCACGGACCGTACTGGTTGACCATGGGTGGGATCACAGACCATAAAAATTTGGACCCCAACAGCGGACTCCAGCTACGGTCCGTGGGTCCATCGACAGACCGTGGGCTATGATCATAGGTCTCATCTTTAGATTCTGAAATTTTCCTAAGTCTGGGACTGAACTACGAGACTCCACCTACGGTCCGTGGTTCCACCTACGGTCCATGGGTGGTTTCCGTTGATTCTAACACCAGATTCTAGAAAGATGCATTTTCTATTTTCTCAAGTCTGAGGTGTTACAATATCTCCCCCTTGGGAACATTCATCTTCGAATGAAGTCTAAACAAGCTGAGTATGAAGGGAAGGAGCTGCAATCCCTACCACTAAGTACTAGAAACTGAAATCTAACTGAACTGAGTTCCAAGAACATGCAAATATTGCTGAAATGCAAGAACAACTAAAGGAATATGATACTAAGACTGAATTTTACGCAAGAGTAAACTGATAGACTGGAGAGGAACTATCACCCGAAGCTGAAACGGAATCAAAAGGAAATAGATGAGTATACTTGGCCTTCATGGCTGCTTCTGCTTCCCAAGTAGCTCCCTCTACGGACCGACTCATCCACAAAACCTTCACTGATGCAACTTATTTATTTCTCAACCTACGAACCTGACAATTAAGAATCTCAACTGGCACCTCTTCATAAGTTAGACTATCCTTCACAGATACACTCTCTAATGGTACTATGGATGTTGGATCACCCACACAGTTGTTCAACAAGGAAATGTGAAAGACTGGATGAACCACTGCTAGTTCTGCTGGTAACTCTAACTCATAAGTCACCTTACCAACCCTCTTCAGGATTTTGTAGGGACCTACATATCTCGAACAGAGCTTCCCTTTTCTCGCCAAATCTCATCACCCCTTCATATATGACACCTTTAGGAAAACCCAATCATCGATCTCAAACTCTAAGTCCCTTCTCGTTACATCTGCATAGAACTTCTGATAACTCTGAGCTGTCTTAAGTCTATCTCTGCTGAGCTGAAATTTTTCCATAGCTTCATGAATCGAATCTGGCCCAATCAATGCTGCTTCACCTACTTCAAACCAACCAACCAAAGATCTGCATCTAAGCTCGTATAATGCCTCATAAGGGGCTATCTGAATGATGGAATGATAACTATTATTATAGGCAGGTGATCATTCCAACTACCCTTGAAATCGATCTCGCAAGCTCTCAACATATCCTTTAAGGTATGAATAGTACGCTCTGCCTGATTATCCGTCTGTGAATAAAATACTGTACTAAGATTTACCTGGGTACCAAGACCTTTCTGAAATGATCTCCAAAAATGAGAGGTAAACTGAGGACCTCTATCTGAGATGATAGATAAGGGAACCCCATGCAACCTGACTTTCACATTAATGTAGAGTTTAGCATAATTCTCCGTTGAATCAGTAGTCTTGATAGCCAAGAAATGAGCGGACTTAGTAACTCTGTCAACTATCACCCAAATAGAGTCATGATGTCTGCGAGTACGAGGTAAACCCGTAATGAAGTCCATGTTTATCACTTCCAACTTCCATGTAGGAATGTCAATCTCTTGTGTCATACCTCATGGTTTTTGATGTTCTACCTTAACCTGTTGACAATTAGGACACTTGGCCACAAAATCTTATATGTCCCTCTTCATGTCCACCAAAAGACTTCTCGCAGTTCATGGTACATTTTAGTGGAACCTGGATGAATGGAATACCTGAAGTTATGGGCTTCTGTAAGGATCTACTGCCTTAACTCCCCACATTAGGAACACATAAGCGACCTTGGTAACGAAGCACACCATCTCCTCCTTGGGAGAAAACCTCAACTTTCAGCTGATGAACTGCACTTTTTAACTTAAGTAATATAGGATCACTATCATGTTTTTCCTTAACTTCCGCTACACTACAAGAAAATGTACATACGACGACATTAATTTGGTGACATTTGAAACAAATGTTGGAAAAATAAAGAATTTCACGACATTTAAGAATAAAATGTCATAAAACAATGACATTTGATGTCAAATGTCGTAAATATAATGACATTTGGTATCAAATATCATAAATATAATGACATTTGGTCTAAAATGTCACTATGATAATGACATTTATTGCAAAATGTCGTTGTTTTTAGCGACATTTAGCGAAAATGTCATTTAAATGATGACATTTTGCTACAAATGTCGAATATAATATGACATTTCTTACAAAATGTCATTGATTTTAGTGACATTTAGAAAAAATATCGCTTAAATAGTGACATTTAATATAAATGTCGAATATATTATGACATTTACTGCAAAATATCATTGATTTTAGTGACATTTAGAAACAATATCGCTTAAATAGTGACATTTAATACAAATGTCGAATATATTATGACATTTACTGCAAAATGTCATTGATTTTAGTGACATTTAGAAAAAATGTCACTAAAATAATGACATTTATTGCAAAATGTCGTTGTTTTTAGCGACATTTAGCGAAAATGTCATTTAAATGATGACATTTGCTACAAATGTCGAATATAATATGACATTTATTACAAAATGTCATTGGTTTTAGTGACATTTAGAAAAAATATCGCTTAAATAGTGACATTTAATATAAATGTCGAATATATTATGACATTTACTGCAAAATATCATTGATTTTAGTGACATTTAGAAACAATATCGCTTAAATAGTGACATTTAATACAAATGTCGAATATATTATGACATTTACTGCAAAATGTCATTGATTTTAGTGACATTTAGAAAAAATGTCACTAAAATAATGACATTTATTGCAAAATGTCGTTATTTTTAGCGACATTTAGCGAAAATGTCATTTAAATGATGACATTTGCTACAAATGTCGAATATAATATGACATTTATTACAAAATGTCATTGGTTTTAGTGACATTTAGAAAAAATGTCACTTAAATAGTGACATTTGTTGTAAAATGTCGTTGATTTTAGTGACTTTTAGCAAAAGTGTTGCTAAAGTAGCTACATTTAATACAAATGTCAAATATATTACACTACTAGAATTTTGTTGTTTGCCGACTTCAAAATTGGTTGGAATGTAGTCGGAAAATGGAGTTTCCCGATGACTTTCCGACTACTTTTGAGTAGTCAGCAGACTGATGGTCGGAAAATACTTGCCGACTACCATAGTCACTACATATAAATTAAAACCCGACCATTAAAGTACCTGAACTGCTGACTATTGTAGTTGAAACGGTAGTAAAATAATATTTTATTAATTTAAATACTACTGATTATTGTAGTCGGAATACTTATTAAATAATAATTTATTAATTTAATAACGCCGACTACGGTTGTCGTAATAGTTAATTAATTAACTATTAGGTGATCTTCCGACTATTGTAGACGACATTTTTAATTTTCAGAAAAAAATTTAAGTTAACATAACAAGGACTAATCTAAGATACCAAACTATAAAAGATGAAATTAACTGATAGTATGCAGCTGAAAAAAGCTAAATGGCCCATTGACAAATGAACAGTGTTTTGGAAAAAAAAATTCGCCAGCCCCTCCAATAACGTGAAGAAAAAGAGTGGAGTTAGTCCTAGTATCCTAGTAGTGTTTCTGCCTGCAGCAAGAAGAAGAAAAGACCAAAATATTAAGGTCTTTCTATAACAAGAATAGACTCAGAATAATACAACTTTCATTTCTTGGACCAAATGAAATTGATGCCATCACCGATGGAGTTGCCGATGTAGTAGACGATGTCTCGGACTTATAGGTTGGTGATTCCAATTGACACCGACACCATTGTTTCTTCTCCAACAATCGCAATTCAGGAACCCTAAAATGTTAATTAGGAAAATTGGAGAGAAGAGGAGAAAATGCCTCTGTCTTAATATTATAAACTAGTATACGTACCTGCGCGTTGCGCGGATATTATAAAATGTTAAAAAGGTAAAATTTAAATGTAATTTTTTAATTTATTATAAAAAGATTAATTAAATATTTAAGATAAGGAACATATATTACAAAAATAATAAGGATTAAGTACTATAATTATTTTTTAAATATATGAAAAATAGATAAAACTTTGATTGAATATTTAAAATTTGTTTTGCGTCACGTTATTTAGGACGTTTGAAAGAAAGCAATCCATGCTATATTAAAAGTACAATAAAAGTTTTATAAATTTAAAGTACTTAAAAGTTTTATAAATTAAAATAATGCACAACTTAAATATACTAAAAATATTATAATATATTTGATAGAAAAACAAATGTGAAAAATAAAAATAAATTAATAGCAAGTGTAATTTTAAAAATAATTAATAAATAATTTATTAATTTAATAATGAAATAAAGTAATAATATGTGACAAAGAAACGACTTCTTAGGAATATTGATGCGCGTGCCTTCAGTATTCATTTATTGTAAGTCATTTATGTTTGTACGCGTCTCTATATGTATTTATTTGTTTTATTAAAATCTGGCAATATCAGTGCATTTGGAAAAAATAAAATATAATATACTTTTGGACAACCCACCAAAGTACAAAAATGTATGGACAAAAAGGAATATATTGGTCTAGTTGAAAAGTAAAAAGAACAAAATAAAAAATAAAAAACAAAATGGATCTCTCTGGAAGGAGACCAAAACATGAACTGATAGAAGATAATTTTCCAGATTTGGAAGGTGAGTACCATATTCCGAGTGTGGATGGACAAAGTTAATATAGGGCTTCTATAAGCTTCTATGTGAATTTTAATAAGTGTAAGTGTTTTTTTTTTTTTTTTTTACAATTTTTCGATTGGAACTATCAGTTGGGTTCTATGCAATTTTTTGGTGTTGCAAAAGGTTGCATGCTGATTTGAAGTTTAATGGATTAGGAATTCTCTTTAATATGAATACGTCATAATAAATTTGGTATAAATTTTTCCCAACTCATCGTGTGAACAACAAATTTAGAAAATACTTAAGAGAGAATTTTTAAAGCAGCCTATGATTAATGGATATGGAATATATGATTTTGAGCATAGTTGTAGTCAGATCTAGCCTCATTTCGGTATTCAGATCTAGGCTCGTTTAGTCAACCATTGAATATTTTTTGCAATGGTGATTATATTTTTTTAAAAATGTTTTTTAAAAATTCACCATGAAAAATGATAAATCTGAGTGAATTTTCTTTGATTGCAGCTAATTATTGTTGTAGAGTAATTTTGGTGAGATTTTTCTTATGCCATCTCCTGTAGATATATTTTTTGTAGATCTTAAATTATTTGGGAATATGGTAAGGTGCTGTATAATATTTTAAAATAAAAATATGTAATAAATTACTACATGCATACTATAAAATAGCGTTAATAAGCTTATGTTGAAGCAGATTTTGTTATTTATATTGTTGATTGTTCTCTTCTTTTATTATATAATTTTTAAATTTTCTTTGCAATGTCAGGTGATATCTGTACTTTTCTCATCTTTGTATGTGTTGAGCATTAAAGTGAGAGTTGATGATGATAAATTTGAGTATGTTGCATAAAAAGGTAAATGATTATTTAAATACTTTAATTTGGGAAGATGTATCTTTAATAAACCAATATGTAAGTAAGATATTCAATTTTCGTATATATCCGTTTCTTTCTCACCAATCTATAAATTGTAAATAAAAATATTTATTTTGGTGTAAAATTTTTATATTAATTTGTTGAATTGTTTTGTAATTTCAGTTTTGTAGATGGTGTAGAAGGTGTTTATGGGAAGAAATGGTATCTGCAAGTTTATTGATAGCAAAGTGCAATTATTATAGTGAGCTACTTAAGGTTAGTACCTATGTACTATTGCATATATATTTCTAAGTAAATTTACCTTCTTTTTTTTGCTATCTGTTTATTAAGTTGTATCTGTTTAATGTTAACCTAATAGGTTACAATACATAAGTATTGAAACTTAAAAGAATAATATTATGAGTATATGTATATGTTATAGATTATATTTCTAAAAGTTAATTAGAAATTGAGTACACATTATATTGTAATGACATATTTACGTACGAAAGAGTTTAAGTATCTCTGATTAAATAACTTTATTTGAACTTAGTTAGATATACATTGAGCTGATGTAGCTTTTAATGTATTGTAACAGATAGCTGTTGGTATGGTAAAAAACAATTTAATAAGTTTTACACATAAAGACAACCATACACTGGTAAAGAAACATCTAAACACATAATACTATGATATAAATGAAAAATACTATTTCTTATTGAGATAAGTTTATAATTGTGAAAAGTGGAAAGTGGTAGCAAATTGTATTTTGGGGAATGAGTAGTGTTGTATCATTTAGCATTAACAATGATCACCAACATAAAGAACATGGAACATGTTAAAAAGATTGAATACTAAAGTTTGAAAGAACCTAAAACAATCCTTCCACTGTTTATATATAGAAAATAGGTAATATCAAATTTAAAATGTGGTTCCATTTCACATAATGAAATAGCCTGATAATATGTTAAAAAAATGCTAAATTATTAAACCGTGAAATTGTCCATCATATGTATAAGTGTATTGTATCTCTCCATTTATGCACAATCTTATTACCATCGATTTCAATCCAAAAAAATAAATTCATTTGTGTATAATTCAAAGGATAGGAAAATGCATTTTCTTTTTGATTTTGAAGGATTTAGAATTTTAAGCTAATTTAAAATTACAATATATAATTAATAAAATTATAAATTCATTTCACAAAACTAAAAAGCGTTGTAAACAAAACTAATGTTGGTGTCATTGTTCGTCAGCGCAAGCCATGGCGCCGAAAGGACGGTCTCTTCATGTACTTTGAAGATAATGCTGGTGTGATTGTGAACCCCAAGGGAGAAATGAAAGGGTCTGCGATGAGTGGCCCAATTGGTAAAGAATGAATTGATCCAAAGCGCTCTCGTTCACTCTAAAACCCTCAAACGTGACGGTACACATTTCGATCCATTTTAAACCTAATTTATTAGGGAGAAAATCAGTTGAATTTGATTGATAGTGTTTGATTTTGTAGATTATATATGCAGCTTCTAGTGAAATTAATTTTGTAGTTTCAGCAAAAATAATGTTGAATTTTGTAGTAATTGGATTTTTCAGTGAAAATAGTGGGATTTTATAGATTATATGCAGTTTGTGGAAAAATTGTGTAGTTTCAGCGGAAATAATTTAACTTTGTATATTTTATGCAATTTCTGAGTGAAAGCTTATAGTTTGAGTGAAAGTAAGTGGATTTTATATAGTCCTAGAGCAACTTTATAGTTTGAGTTGTAGTGATTGGATTTTATAGATTTTTTCCAGCTTCTAAGGTGAAAGTTTATAGTTTAAGTTGAAATAATTGGCTTAAAAATAACTCTTTCATTTTAAGTTTATTAAAGTAAAAGAAAATTTATTAACTTTTCCCTCTAATTTTTCTACTACGATAAAATATTCCCTCCTATTAGTAATAAGAAACTTTTTTTTTAAAAAAAAAACCCTATTCCTGCTTAAAAGTCTAGAGTTATTTGTATATCACCTCACGCCCTCAACACATTGCTCAAGCAAAGAAATTCATGGTAGCCATCTCCATCCACAGGTAATCCTAAGGTTTTTATTTCATACAAACTCATGATCTTACTGAAACAAACCTTTAATCACATAGTCACTGGTAGGATTT
The DNA here is from genome assembly GCA_029582685.1 of Solanum piurae. Taxonomy (NCBI): domain Eukaryota; kingdom Viridiplantae; phylum Streptophyta; class Magnoliopsida; order Solanales; family Solanaceae; genus Solanum; species Solanum piurae. The sequence goes on along the minus strand of JAJOOO010004885.1, from coordinate 7,848 downwards.
TGACGTCAAGTTCTGTTAACTAATTGAAAAAGTATTGACTTTCAGAACCATGTGAAGTTTCAAGGTTTCACAATTTAGTTCTTAATTTATATTTTCTTGTAGGTTTTACTGGATTCATCTCATCCTACAAATATTTTGATTCCCAGGTATTCAAACAATTGTGACGATTTGTGATTTTATTAAATCACTTTGGGCTCAACAGAGGTTAGGTTACTAGCGTGTCTCTCTGAGAGGATACTGGCGTCGCCTCTCTCAAAGTTACTGGATACTGGCGTCGTCTCTCTTAGCATTTGAATCTGTGAACGAATTTGTGAACGAGGTACTGTAATTTCTCCTTCCTCTTTAGGGTTTTAATTTTAATAATTTTGAGTGCATAGGGTTTTAGTTTCAATTTTCATTGAGTTACTGTACTGTGAACGAATCTGTGAACAAGTTATTGTAATTATTTTCTTTTCTAGTTTTAGCATGCTCATAATCGATTTACCTTTCTAGTTTCATATTCGATTGTTTTCTGCTTGTGTTCAAATCGTGGGGTTCACTATTTTTTTTGCTTCTTTTATGTTTAGGAATTTTATGTGATGGTTTTGATCTTTTGAACTTTGCTCTTTTTGTAGAGAAAAAAAATAGCAATTAAATTGGTCTGCATTGTTGAGCTTGTGGTTTAAAGAGTGACTCTAAACTTGTGGCTTTGTTTCTTAAGAAATCATCACCAATGCTGCCTAGAAATCATATATAACCATGTTTATGAAGCCTTACTAGACCTCATTGATGCCTTAAATTTCAACCAAGACTCTTTATTAGCACTAATAGTAATACAAACCTACTGGTTAAATTTTTGGATGCTCTACCATAAGCAGCCTTTGCATATTTGCTAGTTGAGAATGTTGTAAGACTTGATCTTGTTATTGGAGAAGTAATAGATATGGAAAATATAGCTCATTTAAAGGAGATAGTCATGATGATGTGCTTATTAATGTAATGGTTCTTAATGAGTTCCCCTCCTCCTATACAAAGCAAATTGACTACTACAGTTGATGGATGCACTGGAAAATTGTTAATAGATGCACCTTTTTTATTTGTTAATCAATTGTTTGCTGCTATAATTGGCTTATTTGATTCGGTTTGGGGACTCATGTGACTGATTATTCCTCCCTTGATTAAGCATGATTTTCTTTAGAATCAATAGAGGGATGAAAAGCAAATATTATCTTGTTTTTCTTTAGTTCTCTGTCCAAATTAATAGCTATAGTTGCTTTTTGTTATATGCCGAAAAAACTGTTTCTTGTTGATATTGCAGATTTAGATTCAGTATTCTAAAACTCGACGTTGTAGAGATTTTTGGTACCATATACAGTCTCCTTCCTTTATAGTTTGTATACTCTTCATGTATTCAGTTTTGAATAGGTCCTTGAATTAGCTTGGTGTCGAATTGTTTTTCTTCTTCGTGTTACTTAATGGCTATAAATTTACTAGTGTCAAGAAAAATTATCATTTTTAGCCTATTCTATTAAATTTAGAACTAGATTGACATAAAAATCAAATCAATAGGAACCTAGTGTTGAAGTTCACTGAAAAATATTCATGTTTATTAAGTAGTTTCTTTTCATGTTTATAACTTAGATATTACATTAAGGTATTCTGTTCTTTTCCATTTGCTGCTATGTGTTCTAGAGACATGCTTTAAGAATGGTTATCTTTTATTAATGGCATCCGAAGAGTAAGATATTAGGATGCCATTAAACTAATGGTTATCTTTCCTAAGGGGTTTGCATTGCCTTCATTGTCTTCTTGAAATGTGCATTACAATATACGTTGGTAGTTGCAGTTCCAGCTGCCAAACCTCCCTTTGTCTTGAACTGCTTGCTGCTGTAAATGAACTGCAATGCCTTCCCATTCTCAATTGGGAATTCTCTGCAAAAATGATAATAATTGAAAATAAGAATAGCTACAACATAACTCAATTAATTACCAGTACTAACTATACTAATATAAGAAAATAGTATGAGACAACCAATAAAAGAAAGCTGTGACATTTAGTACTCCAGATGAGATGAACATATTAGGTGAAAACCAAAATTAATTCATTTTCAAGAAGATGTTGAAGTATTGTGGCTTGAAGGTAAAAAACAAGAATAATGAACATTTTCTTTTCCTGAATCATCTCCACTCAGATAGTACAAAGAACAAATATGGAAAAAGACAACACATATGACAAAAACGACATTGCAATTTGCCAAGCATTATTTTAAGATAATCCACCAAAACTACATTACCTTTTCCTAAAAGCAAAAGAAGTTTTGTATATCTGCATAGTGGATTCCATCAATTAATCATTGAAAGGTACAAACTTTGGCCTTCCCTGAGAACAGGAAAAAAATCACCATCAGCAAGTTAGTAATATTCTCCTCCAACCCTCCATCCAACACTCCAATAGCTTTCACAAGATTTAAACAATTATCTAAAGGGGAGAGGGGTAATGGGAGCATTGAGTCAATAATTGTGATCTTCGAAGCCTTTGAATTTCATTCTCAGACAAATCATGTTTTCCTAGCCGGTGCATTGTCTTCATGATGATGTTTGCCTGTACCTTGACAGTTGGACTAATTTGGTTCAACAAGATCAGTATAAGAGTTATGAGTAATAATATTTTTACCTATATGACTCTTGACTTTTCTGGGAATCTACCTGATCCATCTGTTCTTGAGGTGTCTTAGGTCTCTCCTCATTGTTTCTATTGTTTTTGTTATTCTTTTTTTTTTGAGTTTGCCACTGTTCTTCCTGCTGATTTGGCTCTTCTTCTTGGTAATGATGTTGCCTTAAGTCTATCTGTGATGTTGTATTATTTTTTCCTGTCAGTCGACTGCATATCAATTTCAGGACTCTTTGTGTGGACTTTGCAGGTTAGTATGTGTTTTGTTGTTTTCTTTAATAGTATGGAGGTATTAGTCTTTAATAGTATGAGGGTACAATTCTTGTTTGCTATATGTATAGGTTATATACTTAATGGATAAATATATTGAATAGGCTTGATCCTTTATATGAGAATGGAGCCAAAGAGTTTCTTCATTTTGCATCATTAGATAGGCCAGATGCATCTGCAATATTGTGTCCATGTCGAAAGTGTCGTAATATGAAATTTGTTCGAAAAGATTTGATTGTTGAACATATTGTGGTTGATGGATTTCTAACTAGTTACACTAGTTGGATTTATCATGGTGAGGAGCTATTTTCATCAAAATTGGTCAATCAGTTAGATAAAGGTGATGAGATGCAAGACATGTTACATGAAGCATTTGGAATTCCTCCTACATCTAATTTTGTTGATATGGACACTAGTGCTGAAGGATTTGATGGGTCAAATCAACATAACATGGGTTTTGATAAGAAGACTAAAGAATTCTTTCGCTTACTGAAAGAAGCTGAACGTGAGTTATATCCTGGAAGCAAGTATTCACTACTTGCGTTCCTTGTTCGTCTATTACACTTAAAGTGTCTCAATGGATGGAGCAACAAATTATTTTCCATGCTATTGGAGTTGTTAAAAGATGTGCTTCCAGAAGGTGAAACATTGCCCAAGTCCTTTTATGATTCAAAGAAGATTATTAAAGATTTAGGACTTGAATATAAAAAGATACATGCATGTCCAAATGATTGTATGATTTATTGGAATGAGACGAAAGATAGAACGTCCTGTAAGTTTTGCAAAGCTCCAAGATACAAACAGTTCAAAGGTGCATCAGTTAATTCCAGTTCAGAAACATCAAAAATTCCATCAAAGGTGTTTAGATTTTCCATTAATACCACGACTTCAAAGACTATTTATGTCGGTTAAAACATCTACTCAAATGAGATGGCATGCTGAAGGTCGAACTAGAGATGGGGTAATGCGACATCCTACAGACAGTATTGCTTGGAGGAAATTTGATGAAGCGCATACAGATTTTGCATGAGATCCTCGAAATGTTAGACTTGGATTGGCTTCAGATGGCTTTAGTCCATTTAAGTCTATGTCTATCTCATATAGCACATGGCCTGTTATCTTGATTTCATATAATTTACCACCATGGTTGTGCATGAAACAACCATATATGATATTATCAACTATTATTGATGGTCCTCGTGCACCAGGTAATGAAATTGATGTCTATCTACAACCCTTAGTTGATGAGTTACAAGAATTGTGGGTTGGTGTTGCCACTTATGACGCATCAAACAATCACATGTTTCAAATGCGTGCAGCATTGCTTTGGACAATTAGTGATTTTCCAGCGTTAGGTAACTTATCAGGTTATGGTGTGAAAACTAGATATGCTTGCCCATGTTGTCTTACCAAAACTAAATCTACAAGATTGAAAAATGGGCGAAAATATTGTTTCATGTCTCATAGGCGATGGTTATCTCATGGACACAAGTTTCGAAAAGATAAAGTTGCATTTAATGGCCTTGTGGAGTTGGATGGAGCACCTAAACGGTTGACGGGAATTGAGATTCTTAAGCAATTGAATAATATTAAAAATAAATTTGGTAAAGATCTATTGGCCAAATCTCGTAAAAGGAAATGGGATGATGTTGATAATTTGGTGCAAAATATATGGAACAAAAAGAGCATATTTTTTGAGTTGGAATATTGGAAAGACAATATGATTCGTCATAATCTTGATACGATGCATATTGAAAAGAATGTCTTTGACAATATATTTTGGACATTATTGAATGTTGATGGAAAAGGAAAAGATAATTTAAATTCCCGTTTAGATTTACAAGAGATGGGGATTCGAAAAGCTTTGCATCCTAAGAAAAAGGCTAATGGAAAAAATTATCTTCCTCCTGCATGTTTCACATTGAGTAACACACAAAAATACATCCTCTTACAAGTGTTAAAAGATGTGAAAGTGCCAGACGGATATGCTTCAAATATCTCAAGTTGTGTTGATCTCAAGCAACGCAGAATGCATGGGTTGAAGAGTCATGACTACCATATTTTAATGCAACAACTCCTTCCAATTGCCTTGCGGAATCTCCTGCCAGCTACATTAAGCCATTGATTGAATTAAGTTATTTCTTTAGGGGCATTTGTTCAAAAGATCTGAAGATAAGTGACTTAGAAAAACTCCAAGATCGAGTTGCAATAACTCTATGTCATTTGGAGAGAATATCTCCTCCATCTTTCTTTGATATCATGGAACATCTACTTATCCATTTAGCTGAAGAAGCAATGTTGGGAGGACCTTCACAATATCGCTCTATGTGGTTTATCGAACGGTATCATTTTGTTGTTTTTTTATCATACTTACAAGAAATTGTATTTGTATTCTAAAAATTGTCTATTTTAGGTTCTTGCTTTGTCTTAAAAACTACGTAAGGAATAGACGTTATCCAGAAGGTGCAATTGCAGAGGGACGTTGGATAGATGAGTTAATGACATTTTGCTCATGGTATTTAGATGACGTCGAGACCAAGTCTAATCCACCTTTAAGAAATGATGTTTTATCTAATGAAACAACAGACCAAGAGGGTCGTCAATCAAGTAGAGAGAAAGGATTTAAGCTTGATAACATTACACGTGCTCAAGCCCACAAATATGTTTTATTTAATTCTACCTCCACAACTTCATGTCGTGAGTAAGTATTAAATCATAATTTATACTTAGTAATTAATTATTAAATAGTTTTCTTTCAATTTTTTATTTAATAGTTATGTGTTTTACTTCCGTAGTGAACATACAAAAGAAATCAAGAAGGAAAATCCTCGTCTATCAAGACATAATGTGGATCGAATTCATAATGAAAGATTTCAACTATGGTTTAGAAATCATGTAAGTATCAACTAGCTAAAATATTTGCTCAAATATTACTATATAGGTAATTATAACTTTTAGATCACATCTTTATTTTTGAATGCTAGGTCGAGAAGATGCATATGGCTGGTGAAAAAATATCTGAGGATATTCAAACTTTAGCTATTGGCCCATTAATACAAGCAAAAAGAATGACTGGCTATATATGTGATGGAGTTAGATACTTAACATAGTCTCATGATGTTAAGAGAAAAACTAAAAATAGTGGTATCATGTTAAAGGCTATCACTCAAAGTTATGCAAGCACAAAAGATAAAAATCCCATATTGGCAGAGATTTCTTTTTATGGAAAAGGATCAAAATTGTCCCTTATCTTTGCCTTAAAACTCAAAATGATCCTTATCATTTTATATGGAGCACTAATAGTCCTCCTTCTTTGTAAAAATGGTACACTTTTAGTCTATAAAATATTTTCCATCTATCATCAACGGAGAATTGTAAGTAATACTAAAGGGAAAAGAAAGAATTCTGCTTTGGAAAAAATCTAATTCAGTTGTCATGATTATATCGCCGGAACTCATGCTTATCCTTTGATGCATTTAAGATAGAGCGGGACACGAACGGGATGTTGCAGTGCCATCCGTATCCTAATGAATTTGTAGACTTATCTAAGTCATGTCCACATTGTGCTTTTTTTTATGGGTTTGCAGAGGAAACAGGGTGTCAAAGTACAAGAAGGGCAACAATTTGATATTCGTGGGACAGTTGATGAGTTTAAGCAAGATGTAAGCATGTATGCTTATTGGAGACCATGCATGGATATCTATGTATCTCATGTTCGGAGGAAGCAAATATTTGATAGACTAAAAGTGTACCATTTTTACAAAGAAGGAGGACTATTAGTGCTCCATATGAAATGATAAGGATCATTTTGAGTCTTAAGGCAAAGATAAGGGACAATTTTGATCCTTTTCTCGAATCCTCACAAACATAATTGAGTTATATTATTCCAAGAATTTCAAGTTTGTATTGTTTAAATGTAAATGGGTGAACAATAACAAGGGGCTTATTGAGAAATATGATTATGGATTTACTCTTGTGAATTTTAATCATCTACTCGATACAAGACATCATTTATCAGATGAACCATTCATCTTTGCTTCTCAAGCTCAACAAGTGTTTTATGTCGATCATCCTATGGAAAAGGAGTGGCGAATGGTTGTTAAACTTAAGCCAAGAGGTTTTTATGATTTAGGTGATGACACACCAACAATTGACCATAAGGAAGGACATATGGAGTTGTGGCCTGAACAACAATTGGATGACACAACATTTGAAACTGAAGAAGACATTGAATGGGTTAGAGAAGGAGTACCAGGATTAGAAATTGACCCAGAAACTTTGGAAAGTAATGAAGCATATGATGAAGATGACAACATATCTTAGTTTTTGTTACTATAGTAGTATAATCACTATTTCAGTACAATTGATTGTTAAACAATAATGACTTTGATGTTTTTACTCTTCATTCAGCTGTTAAAATCTCATATATTTATATGTCTTATTATTTGACATGATAGTTAGATATTATTTTATTTTTTTGTATAGTAGAAACTACTTTAATTTTGGCAGGTTTCATAGCTGCTGAGGAACTTCGTTGAAATGGCTAGAAAAAGACAGAGAAATTCTAGTCAAGGTGAGCTTTTATATGATTCTTCGGAGCAACAAAAACAACAAATTGGAAGTATGGCAATGCCTCAACCGCCCCAAAATTGGCCACAAAATGAAAGAGATGAATCACATGATACAAAAAATCTTCCAGGTATTAAATATCATGATATTTATTCTTCCTTTCATAGTATAAAGTAGTTAGATAATTTTTATGTAAATAATAAATTTTCCTCTTTTTATCTTTGATTATTTATAGATTCTGAGCAACAAAAACAACAAATCGGAAGTATGTCAATGCCTCAACCGCCCTAAAATTGGCCACAAAATGAAAGAGATGAATCACATGATACAAAAAATCTTCCAGGTATTAAATCTCATGA
>JAJOOO010004884.1:0-31471 GCA_029582685.1 Solanum piurae | reverse complement strand
CTAAGATGAGTTTCAGGAGTTCTACTTGTCCGAATTTGATTCCGTAAAGTCGTACGGGTTCCTTAACGTCTTAGCTATCTACTCATGTGATCAAAAATATAATTAGATCTCTCATTCATTACCAGATTTCCCTATACCTCTGTACTAGGCTAGGAATTTCCAAGATACTACCCAAAAGTTTTATGGCCCCAATTTTTTCCCCATTGGCTTATTCCTAACAACAGAATCAGGTCATTACAATATATACCAATTTACCCATCACTCATCCCCGAGTGATCAACTAGGAAAGACTGGCTAAAATAAGGGTAGAATAGTACCTGAATCGTTGAATAACTGGGAATACTTGTCTCGCATATCCTTCTCGGTCTCCCAAGTGGCTTCCTCAACCGGACGATACTTCCATTAAAATTTCACGAACTTAATCTCTTTGGTCGTCAGCTTTCGGACATCACGATCAAAAATTGCAATCGGTTCCTCCTCATACTGAAGGTCCTTGTCTAATAACACTGAGTCTCAGTTTATGATGTAATCCTCGTTCCCATGATACTTCTTCAACATAGACACATGAAATATCGAATGAACTCCCGATAAGTTAGTCAATCTATAAGCTACTGGTCCTACATAGTCAAGAATTTCAAATGGTCCAATGTATCAAGGACTAAGCTTGTCCTTCTTGCCGAATCTCATCACCCCTTTCATGGGTGACACGTTAAGAAGAACTTTTTCCCCCGTCTGAAATGCCATGTCTCTTATGCATACCTTTTCTGTCGACTTTAGGCTGCTAGAAGCTTAGCTTGGATGTTTCTTACCTTATCTCGAGCATCCTTCACCAAGTCAACCCTAAAAGGCTTTATATCTCCAGCCTCAAATCATCATATAAGTGATCTACATCCTCTCCCATACAGTGCTTCAAACGGTGCCATATCAATGCTGGAGTGGTAACTGTTATTATAGGAGAACTCACACAAAGGTAGGAACTTATCCCAATGTCCTCCAAAGTCGATCGCACATGCCCTCAACATGTCCTCTAACACTTGAATAGTCCTCTCTGACTGCCCGTTCGTTTGCGGATGGAAGGTTGTGCTAAAGGTGAGTTGAGTACCCAACTCCTCATGTAATTTTCCCCAAAACTTGGATGTGAACTGTGTACCACAGTCTAAGATGATAGAAAAGGAGAGCATGTGCAGCCTTACTATCTCTTTTAGATACACCTTAGCCAATTGCTGCGCATTATAGTCTACTCTGACCGGAATGAAGTGGGCTGACGTAGTCAATTTGTCGACCACTACCCAAATAGAATCAAATTTCCCCAAGGTCTTGGGGAGACCAACCACAAAATCCATAGCTATCCTTTCCCACTTCCATTTCGGAATTGGTATTCTCTGAAGCAAACATGTCGGCCTTTGATGCTCATATTTTACTTGTTGGAAATTTTGACACTTAGCCACAAAACTCCGCTATATATTTCTTTATGCCAGGCAACCAATAAAGTCGCTTCAAATCTCGGTACATTTTAGTCACACTCGGATGAATAGAATATCGCGAACCATGAGATTCTGTCAATAAATTATTAATCAAGTCGTCCACTCGTGGAACATAAATCCTTCCTTTAAAACTGAGCACACTATCTGCATCAAGAACCATATCTTGTGCCTTGCCAGACACTGTCTTCTTTCTAAGCTCATTCAAATTCTCATCCTCAAACTGTTTGGCATTGATCTTCTCAATGAAGATGGCTCTAACATCAATGCTAGCTAACACCCCACCTTTTTCTGAGAAGCCCAATTGCATGAACTTAGACTCCAAGTGTTTAATTTGTTTAGCCAAAAGTCGCTTGGTCACACCCAAGCAAGCTAGACTACCCATACTCACCGCCTTCCGGCTTAATGTGTCTGCCACCACGTTAGCCTTTCCCGAATGATATTAGATGGTCACATCATAATCCTTGAGCAAATCCATCCACCTTCGTTGTCTCATTTGAGGGAATACGTGTTGCAGGCTATGGTGGTCAGTAAATACCTCACATTTATCACCATAAAGATAATGCCACCAGATCTTGAGAGCAAACACTACTGCTGCCAACTCCAAATCATGTATTCGATTATTTCGCTCATGTACTTTCAACTGCCGTGATGCATAAGCTACGACATTCTTATCCTACATCAACACCGCACCCAAACCTGAATGTGAAGCATCACAATAAACAATAAAATATTTACCTTCCATCGTAGTGCAAGAATAGGTGATGTGGTTAAGAGAGTCTTGAGCCTTTGAAAGCTCTCCTCACATTTTCAGTCCATTCAAAAGGTACCTTCTTTTTGGTCAACCTTGTCAAATGTGTGGCAATAGAAGCAAAGTTTTTCATGAACCGTCGATAGTAACTAGCGAGCCCCACAAAACTCCTAATTTCATTTACCTAGCTAGACTGAACTCAATTCCTGAATGCTTCAATCTTTTGGGGATCTACCATTACCCCTTCCATTGAAACTACACGCCCCAAAAAGGCAGACGAAGTCAACCAAAATTCACACTTAGAAAATTTCGCATACAACTTTTGTTTCCCAAGAACACCCAGAACAATACGAAAATGGTCGGCATGCTCTTCCTCACTTTTCGAATAAACCAAAATGTCATCAATAAATACTATAACAAACGAATCAAGAAATGGTTTGAACACACCATTCATCAAACTCATGAAAGTTGCAGGCGCATTTGTCAACCCAAACGACATAACTAGAAACTCATAATGCCCATAGTGGGTCCTAAATGTCATTTTTGGTATATCCTCAGACCTAATCTTTAACTGATGGTAACCAAACCTTAAATCAATCTTAGAGAAAACTGATGCACCTTGCAACTGGTCAAAAAGATCATCTATTTGAGGTAGTGGATACTTGTTCCGAATGGTAACCATATTCAATTAGCGATAATCTATGGACATTATCATACCACCATCCTTTTTCTTAACAAACAAAGCAGGAGCACCCCATGGTGAACCACTAGGATGAATGAATATTTTATCAAGAAGCTCTTGGATTTGAGCCTTAAGCTCTCGTAACTCTGTCATGGTAAGGACGGATGGAAATGGGACGAGTACCAGGTTCCAAATCAATGCAGAAATCTATATCTTTAGCCGGAGGCATACCAGGAAAATTAGTAGGAAACACTTCTCTAAATTTTGACACCACAAAAACAGACTCAATAGAGGGAGACTCAACCTCAACATCCTGAATATGAGCCAACTAAGCCAAACAACCCTGCCCCACTAGTTTTCTAGCCCGAATGGAGGATATGATCTTAGTTGGCTTAGGCCTGTACACCCCTTCCCACTCAAACTTTTCCCTACCGGGGATCTCTAGAGTCATAAACTTAGTATTAAAATTAAGCACATCATAATAGGGGGACAACCAAGTTATGCCTAAGATGATATCAAAGTCAGTCATATCCAAAATAACCAAATCATCCCAAGTCTAAAAACCCATAAACAAAATATGACAAGCACGATAGACATGGGTGACTATGATAGACTCTCCAACTGCGGTAGAAACATGGATGAGGGCATCAAGTACATCACAAATCATATCAAATCCCAAGGCAAACTAAACTGACACATAAGAATAAGTAGAACTCGGATCAAATAACATATTAGCAATCCGGTCACAGATAAGAATAGTACATGTGATCACTACGTCAGAAGACTCTACCTCGCTCTTGTCTAGAAAGGCATAACACTGAGCCATGTCATCTCGACGGGTGACTTCACTGCCTGGCTGCGTCGTACCTCTGCCAACATTACCATTTCCTCAACCTCCACGGCCTCGCTGATTTCCTCTTCACCCACCTTGTGAACGTCCTCGACCATTATTACCATTTCCCGCGTGTCACAACCCAGAAGTACCCCTTAGATGTAACAAGGCGTATATGACCCCGGAAGGCCTAATACAATCCCCTTACAATATCATAACATAAATATATAGAAATGATGCACAAAATTTAAAATATTTTTCATAACAATCGAAATCTTTTATAAAAGTAAAGCGAAAATCTATTACACTTGTCTCAAACCATCTAATACAACTTGAATAAATCTTGGGACACAGCCCATAAAATAGTTCTAAATATAAAATGAAAGTCATAAATGAAGGATGATCAAATCCTCGATGCTATGAGGACTCACCAAGTCTTTGATCCTTGCTCTACTATGAACCTAGCCACGGGGATGGAACTCAATATCGTCGGACCCTACATTTGACAAGAATGTAGGCAAGAGTATGCATTAGTACAAAATGTACTAAATATGATAGCTAGCATAACAACATAATCATAGGCATAATCACCAACATAATCATAAAATAAGCATTAGTCAACATAAGACATAATTCATAAACATAAGAGATACAACATATTCAAAAGCATAGTCCATACTTAGATTTTCATAAGTAACGTCAAAGCATATTTGTGCAATGCATAGATAAGACCTCATAATCTCACCTATGCTAAGTACCATTTTATGCCATCATACATATTCACTATCTGTTATTCTCATATTTAGCTCATATTTCATGGACAAGGGGAATCACCTCTAGTCATACTTATCATGGAATGCCTTTCAAGCTATAATCCACACAATTCATTCTTCATGACATAATTCATATTGAGGAATCATAGGTATTCGCCTCCATGTTCATATTAAGGAATCATAGGTAATCGCCTCCATGTTCATTTTAATAAGGAATCATAGGTATTCGCCTCCATGTTCATTTTAAGAAATCATAGGTATTCGCCTCCATGTTCATTTTAAGAAATCATAGGTATTCGCCTCTATGTCCTAATATGGTGTAATGTAGGTATTCGCCTCCACATCACTTTATAAGGATCATAGGTATTCGCCTTCATGTCCATCACAATAAGATATAGGTATTCGCCTCCATATCACTTTAAAGGTTAATGTGTACTCATATCTTGCCTCGCTTTAGAAGTCATATATTAAGGGTAGTGACCTCACACTTCTCATATCATGACATGTGTAATCACCTCATGTTTATCTATTTATGGATAAGGAAATTCACCTCACATCCCTCTCATACAATGGTCTTTGGGGAATCACCTCAAACCTCATCATATCTCATAGTCCTTGGACTTAGATTCATTTTAGGTGAGCAAGCCTTTCAACCTAGAACCATATTATGTGAGAAAACCTTCACATCATATTATATTCATACATAAGTGTGTATATGAGAATCCTTTCAACAACACAACAACTACATCATGATCATAAACACTTCACTCTCAAAGTGTTATTAAAGCATTTACATAGATTTCATAAACATGCATAATCTCATACTTTACCTCTTTGAGGTTTAAAACTTGTTTCAATCATCATATTTAGAATTCTAGCATTAGACATGGATATCATCATAACTCATGTGATTCTATCACTTTATACATTCAATCATTCATTAGGTAGATTAGGTGGGCAAAGTCCTTCCACAACCATGTTATTTAGTATAGTACCATTATCATATAAGCTTCACTCTTAAAGCCTTAACATTCATAATTCAACAAATTAGCTTTACTCTCAAACCTTAGCAATCAACATTCATAACTACAAGCCTTTCCTCTAAAAGAAATACCTCTCATAAGCATCTCATAGGCCTAAGTCTCAAGGCATTCTACTCACATGCTTTATTCTTAAGCAATTCCAATCATATATCACCACATAGGCATAAACTCGAGTATTACTAATCATGATTCAACATGTATACTATAGCCTCATTCAATTCATATATATATGCCCTAATCTCAAGTAATCTACCAGACATATCATCAATTCTAGAAGATTATCTCTAAATCCTCAATTTCCCTTTTCAAGGCATAAACCCACATTACTTCAATTTCATCAACTAGACAAGGTTTAGGCATAGAAAACATGTAATTTCATCATAATAACATGATTTACTACTAATTTAATCATAAACCATCAATCTCCACTCAATTGGATCCATAATCGACATAACCCACAATATTGGAAGGAACCATAACTTAAATTGGGATTACATCTTCACAATTGGGGAAAACTAGGGGACTTCATGGATGAAAGAAGTCCATGGATGAAGAGATATCATACCTTGCTTACAAATCCCTCACAAAGCTTGGAAGATTGGAGACTTGACCTAGGTCCTCTTCTTCTTCTTCTACTTCTTTCTAGAGAGAGAATATTTGGGAGAGCATTGGGTTTCTTTTTGGTGAGTTGAGAGAATGGATTAAATGACTTAATTTAGGGGTCTAAAGTCTTTATATAGGTGGTCTAGATTAGGGTAACACGACACTACTTAATCCTAATTAAATCTGGAAACCCCAAAGTATCCTTAACTTAACCACAAAACTGCCTCACTTTACCCACCCACGAGACCCCAACCACGGGGAGTAGGTGGACCTACGACCCGTACTGGTTGGGTGTGGTTTGGGTTCTGGGGGTATGAACTTTGGGCCTGGACCTACGACCCCATCCACGAGGCGTGGACCCACCCACGGGGTGTGGGTCCTGCCATGGTTCACTATTTTTGGGCAGTTTCCAGGGGTCCTCCTCAAGGCCCCATGGTTGGTCCTTGAGGGGTAGTACCTTGACGTTCTAACACGAAATCCTTTATTTTAAGTACGGAGAGTTACATTCATGACTCTAACCCTTATGTTAAGCTCTAGTTTAGCCTACTAATTTCTGGGGTGTTACACTGCGGGTACCACTACTCTATTCTGTTGTGGTGCGGGGTCTAACATGTGTGGGTGAGGACAGTATCTCCTCATATGCCCAGGTTCTCGATAATTATAACAAGTGCGATCAAAAGATGGTCTGCTGCCCGTCGAAGGTGCGGCTCCTTAGCTATCCTGAATCAAATTATGAGGTGGAGTTCCCGAGTAATTACCTGTAGAAGTGGGGAAAACGGACTGAACTGGCCGGGCTTCAAGTGTCAGCCTCCCTGAACCTCTGGAGTAGGAACCCTAAAAGTTACCAGTGCTCTTAGCTTTCTTAGACAATGCCTTAGCATGCCCATCGCGCCTCACTCCTTCCACTTTCTTCACAAAATCCGTTACCTCATTAAAACTTTTGCCAACAGAAGTCATGTGCACAGACAATACATGTAACTCAGAGTTCAGTCCCTTGACGAATAAACGGATCCTCTCTTCCTCAGTAGTCACCAATTGCATAGCATATCTTGACAAAGCATGGAACTTAGCCTCATAGGCAACCACCGACATACCACCTTGCTCCAAAGTCATAAACTCATCCTTCTTACGATCTCTCAAGGTCTGGGGCACATACTTCTCCAAGAATAGAGCATGAAACTGGTTCCAAGTGAGTGGGGGTAGAATTGACGATCTGCATTCCACATATGCTCTCCACCACTGCTTAGCCTCGCCCTGAAGTTGGAAAGTCACAAACTTTACTCCATGCTAGTGTACAATACTACTTATGCAGCCTCTCATAACAATCCAAAATGAATTCGTATGCGTCCTTACTCTCAGAACCATGGAACACAGGCGGCTTCAACTTTATAAACTTAGTCAATATCTCATGCTCATTACCAGTCATTACGGGATCCAACAAAGGATGGAAAAAAGGCATCAGTACCTAAAGCTGCATCTCTCCTGGGACTAGTAACAGTAACGATGTGGTTGGTTAGGGGTTGAGTAGCTTGAACTTCTGGAAGGATTCCAGGACCAACCAATCTTTTCAGAAAATGCATGATTTGTTGAGCTAACACTCGGTCTAAGGGAGGAATGCCGGTATTCCTAGCCGGTGCATCATTTTCCTGTCCAACATGCCCCTCGTCCTCAATCTTCACATTTTCTTCTACCTCTTCATGATGTGTGGGAGGAACCTCATCTCTGTGAGCATTTTCAACCGGTGCTCCACCCCTAGTGGGTGCTACCCTTCCTCGGCCTCTGCCCCTTACTCTCCATCTACCCCTGCCTCGACTGTGACCTCTTGCTGCGGATTCCTCAGCTGGCTCATTGACGGGAGTTGCGGGCCTGACACAATTGAAGCTAGTGTTCACCATCTATGGAAAGAAAAGTAAAGGAAGTTAGATACCAATTTGGATCACCAGATACCAATTGGAATCAAGTTATAGCACGAAAGGAGACAAGAGAAAACAAAGAGATTTCCTAAAGTCCTATAGCCTCTCGAAGAAAAGTACAGATGTCTCCATATCATTCTGCAAGACTCTACTAGACTCGTTTTGGTACACCGAGATCAACGAACCTAGGGCTCTGATACCAATTTTGTCACGACCCAGACCGTCGTGATTGACACCCACACTAACCCTCCAGTGGGAGAACCATTACTACTAACCAACTATCCCCAAAACTAAACATTTAAAGATACAGAAGCAGGTTTAAATGCAAAATTAAAGTGGAGTTCCCATAAACTCCGGAAGTCCAACAAAATTGTTACAAAAATATTGCGGAAAACATCCCTAGAATCTGAAAGTCAATGTACCAAAACTCTACTAACGACAAGTCTAAAAAAATGGGTACAACCCAAACTAAACATACGAGTGAATCTAACTAGAAAGTCTGAGTCTGAAAAGAGTGGACTAAATCATAGAGGACCCATGGCAGCCTGAAAGAACTAGCTCACCCTTGAATCTGATCTTGCTCAATGATCTCCTAAAAGAGGTCTGTATGTAGCCGCCTGAAGATGTCTTGTACTCAACAAAGAAGGAGCAAGTGCAGAATCAGTACACAACCATAGTGTACTAGTAGGATCACACGACTATTCTAGTAAGTGAAACATGTATATAAGCAGTCGCAATATAGTAAACACGCATATACAATATCGGTTATCATTTCAGGAGTAATATACAATTCCACATTCTCAATAATACGCATATATGACAAGTCAATTGTCCTCTCATGGAACCCATACCCAAACTGTTAGTGTGCCGGATCGTGACTCCTGATCCAAGTTAGTGTGTCAGAACGTGACACTTGTTCCAATATGTATGTCGGTACGTGACATCCGCTCCCAATTAGTGTGTCGAAACGTGACACCCGGTCCATTCAACATGCCACAATCACAATCATAATGTACATTCTCATAGTCATACAATCAAGTATTGATTCATGGCTTATAATCATTCATTCATCCTCATTTACATTAAATGTGATCAATAGTGAAACATTTGCATACGTACATGCATTACAATGAAGCAAATATTAACATACATCACACAAACATGAAATCAAACCATCACCTACCTCGAACCCAAGCTTGAATTTTCTAAGAAACTTGATTCTTTCCTTTCAGGATTGTTTCCGCTTGTTCTTGGTCTACAAACGAATAATTTAACGCAAGGATCAATAATAAAGCCCTAATTCACCCGGATTATATCAAACCCAATAAACCAAGACCAAACTCATGATCCTACGGTGCATCTAGAGCTTTTTTCCACCATTAAATTCAGTCCAAAACCCTCCTCCAATGATAAATACCCATAAATTTACGTTCTACGGATCGAAAAATGGATTCGGAGAGTAAAATCGTTACATTTAGCACCAAAAGTCATGGAAAACTGTCAAGAAATTGCTTGGGTCGTTTCCTAACTCTTAAGAATGAAGTTTGTAGAATAATGACATTTTTGGGGTTTATTTCCGACTTAGTCGTGACTGTCCCGCTGTGGCGGCCCCCATCCCATTACAGCGGCCCCGCCCTAGCGAGATAATTTCCGTCCTGGCGGCTTGCACGGAAATAGAGAGTCAAAATTTGAGTTCCCAACTCCCATTTCACAACACACCTTCCACTTATGACATTCAAGAACTACTCGTTCACGCTAAGATGAGTTTCGCGAGTTCTACTTGTCCGAATTCGATTCCGTAAAGTCGTACGGGTTTCTTAACGTATTAGCTATCTACTCGGGTGATAAAAAAACATAATTAGATCTCTCATTCATTACCAGATTTTTCTAGACCTCACATGACTCGGATTTCGTCCAAACCTGGACTAGGCTAGGAATTTCCAAGTTACTACCCAAAAAATTCTGGCCCCAATTCTTTACTCATTGGCTTTTTCCTAAAGACGGAATCAGGTCGTTACAATATTTAATTTATTAGTTTGTTTATTATTTTAGTTTATTGAATTGTGTTATGCAATTGTTAACTTGTACATTTGATTATTGTTAGTTAGGGAGATAATTGAGGATTTTAAATTTTAGGGTTAGTTTTCTTTTAAATTGGGGATTTTTAAATATGACTGTAAATTAAGTATTAGAAGTTAAAACTAACAAATAATTAGAAGTTAGAAGTTAGATTAGTTGAATTTTCTAATTTGTCATTGTATTTGTGCTTATATATTATATTGTTGTTGAAAATTGGGTTACTTGAATATATTCTTGAACTTGGAAATTCTTGAACTTAGAAATTCTAGAAATTAGATATGAACTTTAATTTTTATAGGATTTTAGAACTTTAATTAGGTTGTCAACTTTAGAAATTTTGAATTATCGTAGGATTTTCGAACTTTAAGTTGTGAACTTTAGAAATCTTGAATTATCGTAGGATTTTAGAACTTTAAGTTGTGAACTTTAGAAATCTTGAATTATTGTAGGATTTTAGTACTTAAAGTTGTGAACTTTAGAGAACTTGAATTTTTGTAGGATTTTAGAACTTTATAAGGTTGTGAATGTTAGAATTCTTGAATTATTGTAGTATTTTAGAACTTCAAGTTGTGAACTTTAGAGAACTTAAATTTTTGTAGAATTTTAGAACTTTAGGTTGTGAAACGTTATAAATCTTGAATTACTGTAGAATTTTAGAACTTTAAGTTGTGAATTTTAGAGAACTTGATTTTTGTAGAATTTTAGAACTTTATGTTGTGAACTTTAGAGAACTTGAATTTTTGTAAGATTATAGAACTTTAGGTTGTGAACTTTACAAATCTTGAATTATTGTAGGATTTTAGAAATTTAGGTTGTGAACTTTAGAAATCTTGAATTATTGTGGGATTTTAGAACTTGAAGTTGTGAACTTTAGAAATCTTGAATTATTGTAGGATTTTAAACTTTAGGTTGTGAACTTTAGGAATCTTGGTTTATAGAATTTATGAACTAATTATTAGGTTGAACTTTAGAAATCTTGATAAAATATAGTCTTTATGAACTATTTAATTAAGCTTGAACATAATTTGAACTTAATTAAAACTTTGAACTTAATTTGAAGTTTGAATTACTTGAAATCTTATTGACCTTGATATACTTGAATTTAATTAGAACTTTGAACTTAATTTATAATAACTTGAACTTAATTAGGAATCTGAACTTAAAAATTGTTGAGCTTAATTGAAACTTAATAATTGAACTTAATTAGAACTTTAAACTTAATTTGAACTTTGAAGTACTTAAAATCTTATTGACCTTAATATATTTGAACTTACTTTATAATAACTTGAACTTAATTAGGAATATAATTAATTATTTAAAATCTTAAACTTAATTAGTGTTTATGAATTAATTAAGCTTGAACTTTGTAGATCTTGAAATGTAGTATTTATGAGCTAATTAATTAGGTATATAAGTAATAATAAATATAATTATTAAGTAATTATAAATATATATTAACAATATAAATTAGTTTAATGTAGTTAAATTATTATTAAATACAATTTATAATTGAATATCTATATTTTTGTAGATGGATCATCGTTTGTGGATGTCTGGTTAGTAGGAATTTCTTGCCTGCTAAGGGATTAGTCCAAGTTAGACTGAGAAGTAAGAGTTTGTAATTGAAGTCGGGGGGGCTGAATAGAGAAATTCTCTTCCCACGTAGCGCTAAGAAGCAAGTTCCGATGCATTATGAAACTGATGGTGGTTTAAAAGTTGAGTTTATTGGCGGTGTTAGAGGCTTTATTGAACATACAATGACACTTGATATTTTCAAGAATAATGGATTGGTTAGGTGTCCTTATAGTGCATGTAAGTGATTAAAACTTTTTGAATAAGATACAGTCATGGTTCATTTGTACCATAATGGATTTAAGCCTAGATATTTTGTATAGGTTGATCACGGAGAAAGAGATGGATTGAGAGATATGTTTTATAATTCGATGATTGTGGATGAATATAATATATTTGCACCACATGGACAAATTAGGGTTGAACATGATGATAGGGTTTAACATGATAGGGTTCATGAAATGATCAATGATGCTTTCGGGGTTCAAGTGGGATGGAACCCGAATAATATTTTGATGAAGCTCATAATGAAGAAGCAAGACGCTTCTATGATCAATTAGAAGAGTCTAGTCGTCCACTATGTGAAGGGAGTCTGCATTCTGCTTTGTCAGTTGCGGTTAGATTAATGATTACTAAATCAGATTGGAATGTTCCTAATGCGGTTATGGACTCAATGGTTGATCTTTTGGGTGAACTAGTTAATCCAGAGTTTAACATACCTAAGAACTTCTACCAGGTAAAGCGTTTGGTTACCAAGTTAGGGTTGATGTATGTTAGAATTCATTGTTATGTTAATGGTTGCATGTTGTTTTACAAGACTGATAGTGAATTATAAAATTATAAGTTTTGTGGACATGCTCATTATAAAAGGACTCCGGCTGAAAAGATGGTCCCAGTTAAGGCGATGCATTATCTACCTCTTATTCCTAGGTTAAAGAGGTTGTATGCATCGATGAGGTATGCCCCATATATGAGATGGCATTGTGAATACAGAATGTCACCGGGTGTCTTGTCTCATCCATCTAATAGTGAAGCATGGAAGCATTTTGATAATGTATATCCTGATTTTGCTAGTGAACCAATAAATATTAGATTGGGGTTGTGTGCAGATGGCTTCACACCATTCTCTAATGTTGTTTCGCCTTATTCTTACTGGCCGATATTTCTTACCCCGTATAATCTTCCTCCTGAAATATGCATGACCAGTCCCTGCATCTTTCTAAGTTGTGGTATTCCAGGTCCCCGTAATAAAAAAAGTTTGATTGATTTCTATACGCAACCATTGATAGATAAGCTCAAACAATTGTGGTTTGAAGGCATTTTGACTTATGATATATCAACTAAGTAGAATTTTGTTATGTGTGCTTCTTTAATGTGGACTATTAATGATTTTCCTGCATACGGGATGTTGCCTGGTTGGCTGACAGATGAAAATCTAGCATACGGAGGTGCATACGGGAATTTAAGGCTAGACACAGTCTTAGGGTGGCTCATTGCACACCGGAGGTGTAAAGAGCGTTGGAACAATTATAAAAGAGATGGTAAGTACTAATTCAAACATTTAAATAAATAATTAGTTGATTAATATCGTTATAAATTTTATTTTTTATTTATAGAAAAAAAAAACGGGGTTCACTCCCCTTGAACCGGAGGTTTTCAAAAGGATTCATGTGAAGAAGAAAGAAAATGAGTCAGATCTGGATGTGTGGGCAGAGGAAAGGGCCGAACGACCTTTTGTAAGTTATTTAATTAATATGAATAATGAATATGAATAATGAATATGAATAGTGAATACATATATATATATATATATATATATATATGTTTATATTTTGATGCTAATTTTTATTTTTAATATACATGAGGAGTATCAGCAGTACGTGAATGAGAATTTAGATAGTTCGGTCCAAATGACACTTGAACTATCCACTCAAATTTTGACAGAAAAAAGGTAGAGGGATACACAAGGGTAGAGTCTATGGTCGAGGCTCTCAAAACAATGTATGACAACTCATGTTAGGATTAAAAGGTATTGGATCATCACGTCAAGCCGAGACACTTGATGGTGTTCAGATTGATGTTATGTCGGCACAAATAGCAAAACTTACAGGAGCACTGGAAGAGTATAAGCAAAGAAGAGTAGCTGAACAACAAAGCATGAGTGCGACCGTTCAGTAAATCAAAAAACAAGAACCTCGCTCGTCGACCTACAACTACATCGTCCCCTGCCGAGGGCATCGACGACGACAATGAGGAGGAGGATGATTAGATAGATCGCACTCCCTAGTTTAGCTTGTCTCTTATTAGTATGAACTTTTAGTAATTTTGAAACGAATTTTGAAAGACTTTATAAGTCTTTAAATTGTGATTTAGATATTTTTGAATGTTAATTTAAGTTTGTTGTTTATATTTTGTGTAGCTTCTTTATAATATTTTGTGTTTGATTGGGGCTGAATTGAATTGAATTACTCAAAAAAATTGCAGAAAAAACGACGGACAAGGTGATTTTGTCCGTTGCTTTTTTGGATTTTATTTTTTAAAAAAACTAGAAAAGTGACGGACAGGGTCCTTTAGTCCGTCGCTATCCTAATTTTTATTTTTTGAAAAATCTAGAGAAGTGACGGGCAGGGTCCTTTAGTCTGTCGTTTTTCTGGATTTTTCAAAATTTCATTTCCAGAAAAGCGACGGACGACGTCTCATTGTCCGTCGCTTTTAAGATTCTAAAGAAAATAAAAATTAAGACACGCGATGGACTTTGTCTCTTTTTGTAAATTAAAAAAAATTAAAATTAAAAAAGCGACGGACAACATCACATTTTTCAAAAAATATCTTTTTAAAAAAATAATTAGTGACGCAGTCCGTCGCTTTTTGAAAAGCGTCGAGCCTAAAAGCGGCGAAATTGACTGCGTCGCTCTTGGCAAAAAAAGTG
This sequence comes from Solanum piurae, assembly GCA_029582685.1. NCBI lineage: Eukaryota > Viridiplantae > Streptophyta > Magnoliopsida > Solanales > Solanaceae > Solanum > Solanum piurae. Next base: position 16,813 of record JAJOOO010004884.1, on the reverse strand, counting down.
ACGTAGTCCGTTACCTTTTTCTGTCGCTTTTTGACAGTTTTTAAGTAGTTAAATTGTTTCCTCTTCCCATCCTTGAACCTCTCTATTGATACTTTGCAATAGGGTACCTTTTGCCATATTTTGGCTTTCATAAGACACACTGGACATCTTCTACACATCCCCATATTGTTACTCGATCCCTTGTGAGTATCCTGCTATGTAATGCTAACTATAAAATGAAAATCTACTTAGGAGAAGCTACATTGTTACAAGTAAGTCTCTCCTACTTCACCTTGTAGTAATCTTCTCTAAGTGTTTTATATAGTTTTTTTATAAAGAACTTGTTAATCTGTTTCACATACTTCTCGTTCCAGCCAATAATCACAAGTTCTTTATGCACTTGATGTATTTTCCTCACCATCTATGAAGCTTAAGGCGCTAGAACACCCCATAAGGTCCCTTGTTTCCCATAATACATGTGAACCCACTTTACCCATAGTCTATTTTTTTAGTACTCAAATTTCATAGTGACTTGTTTATTGCAACCTTATTCCATGTATGATATAACACCTCAGATTCGAGAAGATGGAAAATCCTAGTTTTCAGAAAAATAAGTGGGGCCGTGGTTGGCCATTTCAAGTTCCCATAAGAGTCAAGGTTCCAGTACTTAGCGACGGTTCACCAGGACGGTTCATCATTCAATGCATGAGCCGTAGGTAGGTCTCGTAGGAGAGTCCTAGACTTAGAGGAATTTTAGGATCGAAAGATGAGACCTACAGTCGTGGTCCACGGTCCGTTGATGGACCACGGACCGTAGGTGGGGTCCTAGACTCAATGGTCTCTGATCCCACCCACGGCCGACCAAGTACGGTCCGTGGTTCGACCTACGAACCGTAGGTCTGGCCGTAGGTGAGGGTCAACAACTATTTAGAGGAAAATAGTTGTTGGTTCAACTTCAAACGTTCATATCATTTAGCACGAAATAAATTAGGTGGCCCATGACCTATCAAATTAAATATAATTAAATCCTCTTTCCAACGCCACCGGGTTTTCTAAAATCCAAGCTTGGAGTAAAAAGTTATGCTTGTTTTAGTGAAGCCATGTTGGGAAGAGCATGAACGACGACCCAGTCGACGAACGGTAGTTCAAATGACGGGCCGTCAGTCCACTGGTGAGTGGCGCTTCGTCAGCTTTAAGTTAGGGTCATTTGTGTCTTTTCCCTATGCGTTGAGGCACTTAAACTACATTGTTTGATGCCTAAACTACGTCGTTTTACTCAATCTAAACCTAATAACCTAGTCAGACATACCTAGAACCCTCATTCTCCAAAAATCACCTAACTTAGAGCAAAAAGAAGAGGAAAAAGTTGCAGCCCCTCCCAAGAACAAGTAAAAGCATTCTTCACAGTTCAACCCTAAAATCCAAAGGATTTCTCCGTAGATTTTGTCACCAGGTATGTGGTATTTCACTAATGGGTTCCTTTCATCCACAAGGTCACTAGAATTCAGTCAGTTCCTTGATTCCACATAACTTGTTTAGACCTAGGGTTTGTAAAATCTTGAGAATTGCGGTGATTTCAGTTGCTATAGTATCCATAGTCTAAATAATATGTTTTTCTTGGAAACGTTGCTTAATTCCTTGTATAAAACTCAAAACCCTAGTTTGTGTAAATTCTCTTAGTTCATGAATTATACTTGCTAGGTCAGTTAACCAGATAATCATGTCCCATATTTCGAATGTCACATTATCAGTATATAAATGTTGCATTCTCATATTGCATGTCAGTATTTTGAGTTATTCAGTATTTAGTGCATTTTAGCTTCATATGTATTCAGTTGAGAGTAGACATAGCACCAAGTTGGACTAGGGTTCAATGTACCCTCATAGTCCCAGAACTACGTCTCCGCGTAGAATTATAAGTCCCTTTTATTGGGCATCAGTATTAGTGATCACGCCACAGTCATGCCTTTATACCCCTGGCAAGGTATATTGGGTCCTCTCGATGGGGCGTATACATCAGACTCCATGTTTAACTCACGTGATTTATGTCAGTTAATAGTAGCTCCCACAATCAGACTCTTAGTGTATTGACCAGGTTTTCAGCATTTATTTTAGTAATCAGTTCAACATGTTATCTTCATGATTAGTACTTGGTCATTGCATTTAGTTTAGTTTTTCAGTTATACTTCAGTATCTATATCTTTGCTCAGATTACATCATTGCGCAATTATGTATTGTTCAGCTTATATGTTTTTCATTCAGCTTAGTATCTATATCCTGCATGCTCAGTATATTCCAAGTACTGACACATACTCTGCGCTACATCATTTCATGATGTAGGTTCAGACACTCAGTAACTAGATCACGCTTAGATCGATTCTTGGTTCGACTTCAACAACTTCAGTAGTGAGTCCTCATACTTCGAGGACAATAGACATGCTTTCCATTTCAGTCTTTTCTTTCAATTTTCAGTTTTGTTAGATTTAGTTGGGGGCATGTCCCATCAAATCAACTCAGTTAGAGGCTTTTCATACATAATAATAGATTCATCTTGAGTTGTTGAGTTGTTGAGTGGTTGTTTCAGTTATCACTAAACTCTTAGTATGTTTTATATATTCAGACTATTTGGGTTTTATCCCCACACCAGATATTTATTGATTTAGCTTCTGCATAGTTCATGCTTTACTTAGTTATTTTTAGTATGCTTATGATATGCCAGACTTAGAGTTAGCTTGAGGTCACTCGTAATCCTAGGTCCCGTGTTACGTCAAGGGGGTAGCCTCGGGGCGTGACATATGAATATCCAGTAAATTGAGACTCCTTCACTTTTATGGCTACGTAGTTGCTCTCATGCAATCAATGCCTTCCTGGATGCATCTATCTCTCTTGTCCATAAAAATGTCATGCATAATGTTTCAATATATTTGATAACTTTTTTGGAAAGTATAAACAGATGTGACCAAAACAAATGAATGGAGAACAAAATACGCTTAATCAGTTGAGCCCTTATTGCATAAGATAGAAACTTGGAAGTTCAATTATGTATTCTACTCATAATCTTATCAATCAATGGTTGATATTGTTGATAGACACTCTCTTAGTACTAAGTGGGATTCCTAAGTACCCAAAAGGTAGGTACCCTTGTGAGAAACCTAGTTCTTGAAGAATTTATGTTTGCACAGTTGTTGGCACATCTCCAAAGTAAATGGAGCTCTTATCAACATTTTCATAGCCAGAAGCTAGGGAAAATTCTTTGAATATACCAAATAGCAGTTTAACTGATCCAGTGTCTCCTCTACTAAATAGTAAAATATCATTAGCAAAACTGAGCTACATAATCTGCATTCTCTTACATTTTGGGTGGAAATTGGAGTTAGGATCATGCTTCAACGTGCACAATCAGAATTACAATAAATAGTAACATTTGAAACCACAAATAAAATAAATAGGTTCATTGCATGAGATTATCAATATGATGTCATTTCATATCATTTCCTATATTTTTTCCAATATACATTGGACCGGTGAACCTATAAAACCGTAGACATGTATACATACATAATTTGAAAAACATATATAGTCATCACCTACCACATGCAATCTTCTAGAATATCTCCGATTATTTTCAAATTTGTCCACAAATCACTTCCCAGGCAAAATCCAGCCATACCATAAAACAACCACCATTAATTAACAACCGCTATCAACCTAACCTCTTTAGCCAAAACCTTATCGTCCAGACTCCATGCTCGAAGTCCTATGCATGCAACCTCCAAAAATTCACAAAAATAATGCAGTAAAAATGGATTTAACTATTCAGTTAAAGGAAATCTAGCCTATCTGGGCGCCATGTATCAGCTGATGAACCTCGACTACGAGTTTTCTACTCTGTTAGAGCCAACCGTGATGAACAAACACCGAAATTCCTTAGGTTTTCACCTACCTTGCACTTTAATTCTTTCCTTTCATTGCTCCCTTTCCCCTGAGTCCTTTTGGAGGATTTTTGGAGTAGCCCTCGTCTATTTTCTCCTTTCAAAAAGTGATAGAAAAATAAAGAGGTCACATTAAATAGAGTTTGATTTTCCGCTAGCCTGCTATAGCGGTCGTGCAACCACTATAGCGGTGTCGCCATAGTGGGAGGCTTCCTGCTATGGAGGGCTGATGACAGTTCGACAATTTTAAAATAAGTCAATTTTATCGTGTGCTTCAAATATTTAAGACATCATATTTTGAAAAATTTAGAATTCCGCACGAGATGACCTAAAGTAACGACAAATTTATTTGTTACATTAAAGTTCTTAATATAAAGCCAAATGCTCAAGATTTGAGCAAAAAACTTGTTAATCAATCATTTCGAAGATTTTGCTAAAGTAGAAAATATTGCAAGACAATCAGAACAAGATAATAATTTGATCAAATAAATATTGTATATTAATGGAAGAACGCAATGATAAAAAAAACTCTATAATGAATATGGTAAAACAACTAATGAATTCATTTTTTATATTTTGGTACAAAACTTAAGTTTAAATCTATCTTATCCAAAACGATAATAGGGTGAGAGACATATAGCTTTGATCCACTTCCTCTAAATATGGGATGACTAAGATACCAACACCATAATCTTTGAAAACCTCTCTTCAATGTAAGACATTCAAATATATTGAATCTTAAGTCGAAAAGTATAATTGTTTGATGCTAACCATCAATTGAAATCTATAGAACTAGAGTTTATTACTCTAATAAGTATCGTTCAAAGAAATCAAATTTAAGAAGGTACTCAAAGAAATCTTACTTGTTAGTAAATCTTAAAAGATGCAAAAAGATTAAAAAGTTTGTTGGATTGTTCAAAATGCAAAAATATATTCAAAGCATGAAAAATCATAAAAACCTAATATATGAGCACAATATATAAATGTATGAACAAATATATCCTTTCATTAATATCCCAAAAACGTATACAAATTTTTTGAGATGCATTATATATACATACAAAAAATTCAAAAAGGATAGCAAGGTATAATAATATGTCACTTATGTCCCAACAAAGATAAGCCTTTCAAGTTTAAGAGACACTTTGATACACTTGCAGCTCATAAAATTGCTGAAATGATTGAAAATTTGGAGACACCCTTATTAGATAACTTTACGCATGTCAAAAATTTGACAAGACAGATATCACAACAAAAGGTGATGTTAAGTTCCAAAGCTATTAAGGTAAAAAAAAATGGATGAAGAATCATCACCAATCCCTTTCTCGACTTCGTCCTTGGCTTCTTCCTCATCCTTATCGGCAACCTCAAGAATCGACAAGAAAAATGATTACAAATATAAAGATAAGGAAGATGTAGATGTCGAGGAAGAATCAAAGCATGAATCTATGATATGATCATAGAAGAAAAGAAAGTTGATAATAGAGGAGAAAAAATCCTCTTTTTGTTATGAAAAAACATAATAAGAAGAATAAAGGAAAGTAGAAATTTTTGAAAGAGAAAAGTTATAATGCACAAGAAAAAGAAATATTTATAGTAGATGAAATGATATGCAAAAAAATACTTAAAAGATGACAAAAGAAGAAGAAGATATTCTCAGTCAAATCTTATGATGCTTCAAAAGTAAATAAAAAGTAAAGAATGAAATTGAAGATTTTGACAGAATAATAATGCTTCAAAAACTAAATCTCCACGCGAAGAACCCATTATATGTCACCACCTGTTTTTGAAAAGATTTGAACAAATGACCTATGTCAGAATCATTAATTAGATGGGTCGCTTCAATACCTTTTACTGAAAGATTCGATTAAAAAACAAAGCAAAAATTTAAAATCTGGTAAGTAAAGAAAACACATTATTTACATTCACCAAACAAAGAAAGAGTTTGATCCAAAAACGTGGATACTATATATATATGATAAATATAAATTAGTCATATGAACGTGTTAAACAATGATACGTAAAAATAAACATGAGTAATGTTGCTATATTGGGAATCGATAATACAATTCACTTCTCTGGATTACGATCGGATCAAGCCCGAACATATAGAGCAATGTCGTCAAAAGACATTAATTGTTATGTAACTATTTTAGAGGCATCACCGAGCGTTACTCTTTTCACTCTTAAATATTATTTGATAATTTATTTAACATAAGTTAATAGGATATGATCAAGCCATTAGATCTTAATGATTCTTAACTATAAAAGCAGACATATCTTCACATTGTAATCAATGAAGTTTGAATACATCTTACTCATCTTTCTTTCTTGCAATATCAAATTATCACTACTCGTATATTAATCGCAAAGCTCTTGTCAAGTCATATCAGACATATCTCTATGAATCAAATCATGTCAACATACGTTGTATTTACTTATCATTTTTTATTTCAATTTATTTGCTTTAGTTTCTCTTTTATTTACAGTTTTCTTATCTCGCTATTTCATCATTTAGATTGAATCAATCCACTACTTTTCAAATTCACATATAAATTCAACTATACCTTTTTAGGGGTAAACAATGAAGAGTTCAAAAAGAGGGAAAAAATAAAACACAAACAACATAGGAGTATCTCATACGACAACCATGAAATTGGAAAACAAAACTGACATAAATAAGAACTTAATAAATTATGAAAAGTCAGCTTTTCTGCGTGTGTCTTGTAGGAAAAATAGATTCAGATAAATGAACAAAAACATAACAAATTCGACTATAGATTAAAAGAAACGTAATAAACTCAATTATCATGTCAATCTTGATTCTCATTCGCTCTTCTATAATAATAATAAAAATAATAAACTTTTAGATGATACTCATTACTTATTGGACATAACATTAATTTATTATTATATTAACATAAATAATTGTTTAACCATTTTTTATAAGAGGTACTTGTCAAAATGATTGGTCAATTAGGCATCTAGTATCTTTTTGAGCTTGCAAGGCACTTGTCCAGCAGGATGACACTTATGGTTGTTGACTACAATACTCAAATATTAATTTTTTTAAAAAGTTAGTAAAATAAAAGAGAAGTTGGAGATTTTTGTGTTGAAAAGTATTGAAATAAAATACTAGTAAACCACAAACACAAAAAGGGAATAAAAAGGGATGTCCTTTGTCCAAAATTTGTAAACCTATCGTCTCTCACCTGTCCATCCGTGTGAAACAAAGAACTCAAAAAGGGGGCTTTGGATTTGAAGAAAAAGTGAAGCAAAAAGTTGTCAAGAAACTCAAAAAGTTTTTGCTAGTTGTGGCAAAAATCAAGAATGCTAACTTCTTCATTGAGGCTTCCTTTTTTGCCTCTTCCTCACTCTCATCCTGTGTTTTCCCCCTTGAATTTCACTAAAGTTGTTCACTTTTACAACCCCAATTGTCCCCTCAATCCTATTTCATCTTCCAAAAGATGTGGTTCAACAAGTTCATCTTCCAATGGACATACGGTATTACTATTTTTCTCTCTGTGTTAACAGCTAAAATGGGGTTTTAATTTTTGTACTTCTGCTTGCGATTGACTTTGTTGTAATTGGGAAAAATGGGTTATTGAAAAATTTGGTTTTTGATGGGAGGAAAGCTCAAAACTTCTTAATAGCTAAAATGCATAGGTTGGGTTTTAATTTTTGAACTTCTGCTTGCTAACTTTGTGATAAATGGAAAAAAAATGTGTTCTTGAAAAATTTGGTGTTTGATGGTAGGAAAGCTCAAAACTTATTAATGGCTAAAATGCTTATGTTGGGTTTTAATTTTGTACTTCTGCTTGCTATTGATTTTGTGATAATTGAAAAAAAAAAAGGGTTCTTGGCAACTTGGTGTTTGATGGGAGGAAAGCTCAAAACTTTATTGTTGTTCTGACTTGTCCAGGAAAAAAAAAGGGATATGATGTTCTCCCTTTACTTGGGATTTGTGTGTGTAGTGTTAGATAGCTATCTCTTGCTGCTGTATTGGTGACTGGTAATGCTTTCTATGTAATATAGAAAATTAACTTTCTTTTATCAGAAAGTCAAATGTTTCTGGATTTGAAACAAGCAATTGTATGCTTTTATCATGGTTGGTTATTGCCATTTGAGTAGGTTTGGCGTTTTTGTTAGAAAGGAAGAAGTTTCCCCATTTCATCTTGTTTGTCGTCCTTTTTTTAAAATTCATTTTAGGACAAATGGCTTAGTCAGTCCTGTTGTATTGGTCTTTCCATTGTTAAACTGGAAAGTGAAGTTGTTAGAGAAAAATCACTTAGTTAGAATGAGTGGAACAAGTTTGCATATCCTACTACTGACAGTCTTAAGTTGCTCGGACTCTTCACTTTTGGTGTCGCACCCGGGTCGACACACGTGGGTGTGGGATCCGTACCCGATTTGGTCAGTCGGTTTTGGGTACTTAGACCAAATTCGAGGAAGAAATTCTGGTCAGATTTTGTCTTCAAAAAAGAAATTCTGGTCAGATTCAATGATTTCTATAACCAAAACAAAAACTAAGGTGAAATTGAAGAAAATGGAATACCTTGTATATTTTACTTTCTATTGTCACTCCCTTTCCTTTTTATCTCCTTCCAAGATTCTTGTCTTGATCAATATTTCTCCTCAAGTTCCACATAATATCTCATTATTTTGGTTTTATAACTTTGTTTTTAGATATTTGAATTATTTTTAGCTAAGTTGCTTGGACTAGGGTGCGTGTGTCCGATACTGGTGTGGATCTATAGGTCGGATCCTTCATGATTTAATTTTTAAGATTCAGGGATATGGATCCATACGTGTGCAGGGATTCGCCTAAAAATAATTAAAATATCTTAAAATCGAGTTATAAAACCTAAATTATGAGATATAATGTGGAGAACTTGAGTAGAATCTTGGAAGGAGATTACAGGAAAATGAGTGACATAGAAATTTCTATATAAAAGGTATTCCATTTTATTCAATTTCACCTTAGTTTTTGTATTGATTACAAAAATCATTAAAACTGTCCGGTCTTTTCCCATCGATTTTGGTCAAAATACCCAAAATCGGTTGACCTAATCGAACACGTATCCCACACCCACACCCACACCCATGTCGTGTCGACACAGGTGCAACACCAAAAGTGAAGGTCCAAGCAACTTAGATTTTTAGCCAAATCTTGACACCCGTATCCATGCATGGATTTGTATCCCCGAATCTTAAAATTTAGATCATAAAGGATCTGACCTCTAGATGCGCACCCTTACTGGACATCTGCACGGACCGCACCCGAGTCCGAGCAACTTATCACATCACCTATGGCATGTTTGGATATTCTTTAGCTCTAGCCTCAAATTGTTGAGCTTTTTTAGGCTGCATAAATTTTCAGTAACTGCCAACCACACAAACTGGAGACTCTCATAATAATGCATTTTCATGCATCAGTTGGTTTTCACTTATGATTTACTGCCAGGGGCCTCTGTTTTCTGTGTGCTGGTATAGTGGCCAGATGGAGATGCTGAAAGCTATTGCAGCAATGATAATTTGAGGAATGAAGATGATTATGCAATTCAGATGTTTGGTTCTGATGAAGAACTCAGCTCTCAGATTCCAACTCAAGCTCAGACTCTTGTTGAAGGCTCAGGATCAGTTTTGGTATCAGAGTATAAGCCAGTTCCGGATGTGGACTATCTGCAGGTTTGACTTCTTTTTACTCTTCGATTAAGGATCCCTCCATTCCAAAATAAATGAATTATTGGGGTATGACACATCCCTTAAGAAAGTTAATGAAAGACATTATTAAAAGGTAATTTGTCAATATCACCCCTTTGCTTCTTCCCAAACTTTTCTTAAAACTAGAGATAGTCGATGAAGAACCCATTAAAATGAAGGGTAATTTTGGAAATAAATAATTAATACATCTTTGAACTTTGAAAATTTTTTGGACCATTAAAAAAGTGCCAGAAATTCATTTATATTGGAATGGAGGGAGTACTTGTATCAAATTGGAACTGCAATGACATTTAGAGTATATTGCTTGTTTACCCTCCTCCTTTGGATATTTATTACATGCAGATAGTCCACTTCAATATTATTTGAGTAATCATCTTCCATTTGGCATTTAACATCTTTAGTTAAGTAAACGAATATGATAGATCATATCAAATTGCAAGTAGTTTTCTACTAAATTACTAGTTACGTCTAATTGTGGTTGGTTTATTATGTCTTTGTTTTGATGGATCAAAATTTTAGATTGGACTTGCACTTTTCCTTAATTTTGCGAATTCCTGAGTGAATCAACCTCTGGTCTATGTAATCTTGGGAAGGAGCTTCTTGGGTAGCCATCTATAAGCCATTCTTCTTTGTTAGGTGGTCTGCTGAAACTGCATTGAAAACCTGAGAGTGATATCTCTTTAGAATTTAGATTATGAGAAAGAAGTTATCCGTCAAATTATTGCTGGCAAGCAGTCTAACGCTATTTGGTTGGCCAATTCAAGTGTCACTTTGAGCCAACAAAATCGACTAGTTTGTTGTTTCTGATGTGTCTATGAATGTATGTATCAGATGTGTCTGTGAATGTAAATAAGAGAGATATTGCTCCTTTCATGTTTTCAGGAGTTGTTAGCTATTCAACAACAAGGTCCAAGAAATATTGGCTTTTTTGGGACACGAAACATGGGATTTATGCATCAAGAACTTATTGAGATTCTAAGCTACGCCTTGGTTATTACGGTATGGTTCTCTTGTCTTAGTTGAAGGAGATAGTGAATTAATGACTTCGAGCTTTTCAATGGTTCTTCAACTTCTTCTTTTTCCAGAAAAATCACATCTTTACTTCTGGAGCAGCAGGCACCAATGCTGCTGTCATAAGAGGTGCTCTTCGTGCTGAGAAACCGGAGCTGCTAACTGTGATATTGCCACAGAGCTTGGAAAAACAACCTCCGGAAAGTCAGGAGTTATTGTCAAAAGTAAATGCATTTACATTTTGTTTTTGGTTGCATCTATTTATAAAATTGTGCTTCATTATGACAGAAATGTCACTCTTGTTATCTTTCCATTAAAGAAAAGAAAACAACCGTCATTGGTGGTATCACAAAACAATTTGCGAAAAAGAATATATCATTTTGGTTGTTCCTCATTCGAATGCTTTTCTTTCACTCTTCCCCTGTTATGAATAACCTCAGCCGTTGCACTGTGTCTCGTGGATTTAACTATCTTTGAAAGAGTTCCTCTTTTTTTGATGTTTTTTTGGGTTTAAATTGTTAGATATGGAGGAGAGAGAACATTTCTTTTAAATATTATTTGCTTCTTGCTATCCCAGAAAATAAGTCTTCCTCCTCTTGTGTATTCCTTTCTTAAGTAGAAGGAATCATTCATAAGAGCTGCAATCTCTGATCTTCTCTTTGACTACATGTACTGTTTAATAATCAAATTGTTATATACTGAAACATTTGGAGTCAACATCTCTTGGAATATTTTATTTCAGAGGCTAAATTACTGAAGGTGTTGACCTGAAAGTCGATGGGAATACATACTATTGTGCATTTTATTAAACTTCTTAAGAGTTGATACAAACTGCAGTTGTATGTATTTATTTTATTTAGGTACAAACAGGAACTGCAAAATTAGTTGGAACAGACCTGTGGCACCATCTACCATTTGGTCTTTTAATTTTTAAAATTTACTTGTACTCCTTTATATTGCAAAGCAAGACGAGTAAGGAGTTGCAAGAGTTAATTTCCTACGTTTTGTTTGTTTAGCTAATTTCATATATTCACCATACAACCAACAACACCTGAGTTCTAAATTAGTTGGGGTCAGTTATATGTATCATTAGTTACCATTCGACTCTTTCTGAAGTCCATTTCATTCAAATATTATATGATTTGACTTTGAAGGAAATTCGAGTTCTCTAAAGCCTAAAGCTATTTCTCTCACTCACACCCTTATTACTACACAGATGCACAAGTTTCTAACTTTGGCATCTCCAGACGTAGCATTAATGTAACAATGACAATTAAGCGTTGTCCCAACTAGTTGGTATTATATATACGGATCATTTGAATCCACTATATTATGTTCTTAGCTAAGTCGGCATTTTTGAAAAGATTAAAGGTCTGTGAGACACTTTCTCGGTGTGATTTTCATTATAGGCCTAACACATCTTCTTTTACCATCTTCGTTCATCAGTGTCACACCTATGAGCCGGTGCTTGTGGAGGCTTACATAGGACACGGCCAAACCGCCTCATGTTGCATTCTCGCATTTTACCCTTTGTGTGTGTGCTAGAACCCTTTGTTTGATGTAAATCATTTCTAATCTTGTCCAATCTTTTGTGACAACATCCATCTTAACATAGGCATTGTACGATATTCATCTTGTGGATGCATTGAGTACTAATATTTCTGGTCTTACAACTGTTATGTAGACAGTACCTTTACACTGTTGGGTATTTTTTCATCCCATGCTCCGTAAGTAAGCACTTGTCCGTTTAAGCTATCATCTTCTAATTTGTGTGTTACATCTTTTCTATCATGCTATTCTCTTGGAAGGCTGAGCTTAGATATTTGAATTGTATACAAATATGCATCATAATCCTGTTTAATTTCACTATACCTTTGTTATTCTTATGGAGAGCTAAACTTGCGGCATATATATTATGTCTTACTTTTAGTTTTTTTTGATAAGGTAAATAACTTGATTGGGAGAACTCCGTATACAAGCCGTATACCAAATGAAAAGAACCTACACCTATGTCTTACTTTTAGTTGTCCTAAGAACCTTTCTCCTCAAAGTGCTTCTCGACAATTCCAACTTTTGGTTGAGTTTCTCACCAGTTTCTTCCATTAACTCAATCTCATATGAAAATAGCATTTCACCGTGGAATCTTATCCTTCATATTATTGGTTACCTCACCGTATTTAGGTAACAAGTATAGATTTGAGCCAAGTCCCTAGTATACACCTACAGTAATGGCAAACTCCTTTATATCTCCTTATATTGATCCTTCACTTGTGACTGCTCTTTTGTACATGTGTTTTATGAAGTTATATATTTGATATGAATTTTTTTCTTCTCAAGCATCCATTGACAAACTATTTCTTGATGCTAATACCATTTGAAGATCCTTCTTTCTTTTTCTATAGTTTTCATCCATCTTTATAGCAAAAAATTAGTTTCTTGTGGATCTAACAGCCAATATCAAAACTATCCATCTGTCACCCTTCGTATTATCTCTTTATCTTTGCTTTTTTCTTGTACGACTCATAAGTTTGATACCATGACAGTTTGCAAAACTTTGAAAATCTTCTTTGTTCTTACTCTCTTTATTCCATTTTATCTAATATCATTTTCTTTTTAGTCTATTTGAAAAATAACACCTTTCTTTCTATATTTGGAAACGATTTACTTTAGGCATCCTATTTTACTTTTAATGATATGCTTTTATTGCCACACAGATGTGATGGCATGTTTGATGCCACAAGTTTCAAAAGTCTTTATAATTTTGAAAAAGTTGTATGTGGTAACTTTCCACATTTAATGTACATTTATAATTTTTGTTGCCATACTACTACAACCACTTCAAGAGCTTCCAAGCCTCTACAGGGATACCATCCGACATGCTTTTCTACTCCAACATTTTCATGGCATCCTTTACTGTAGAACTAATTCTACGAGTGTAACTAAGGTTTCTATATGTCAAGGACCTATGAAGGTCTGTAAAGTTATCCTTGTCATTTGTGTTGAGTGATTGATCTATCTCGTCATTATAAGTTGAATGCTAGATGTTCAATGTATAGTTGCATCATTTTCCATATAGATCTAACATATTAAGTTTTACCACATTCTTATTTAAGCTAAAAGTCCAGTTGAATTGAAAATTTCTCTAGGTTCAAACTTCTAATGAAGCAAGTTCTGTATCTCTATAACCCTCAATTAAGATTTGTCATCAAATGGCTTCATTGTGGTTAGATTCTGAAAATTAAAATGCACTTCTTCTGTTGCTCTTTTAGTGGACACGAGTATTGGATACCCAGAAGTTTTTGACAAGGGAGATGGCTAAGACGCCATTTTAACGATCTGAATGACGGAGTTTTGAAATTATTTAGTCTTTTCTAAATTTCGTGTTTTGAATAAAAAAGTAACATGTATTCTTAAGATGGCTTGCTAATATGACTCATGATGGATTCCAAGTTTCAAGAGAGGAGGAACCAAGGGGCTTCTTCAGCTTTAAACAACTACTTTATAATGACTTCTGATTGAATGTACAGGCTGAATTTGGTCTCCGTCAGTCGTTTATAACTCATTAAGAAGAGTTCAATCTTCAAGTTGATTTCCACCAAGTTAGTTTGTGAAATGCAACAATAGTGCAGTAGTTAGTAGCACTTCCAAACGGTATCATAATGTTGACTTTCTTGGATTTGCAGGTGAAACATGTGATAGAGAAACCTCACAATGACCATCTCTCACTGCTAGAAGCTAGCAGGTACGAAAAGAGCATCCCTTTTGAATGAATTGGGTATACAATCTCCATTTCAAGTTGAACCAGTTCCCTTATATGTTTTAGCAGGGAAACGTGAACATCTGATGTCTCGTACACTTTTCAAACATCTATAGGTTTTCAATAGTCATTCTTCCATGTTTTAGTTAAGTTGATTTGTTTCTTGGAAGAAACTGCTTTTTATGATATGAAGTTCCCTGACTTCGTGCAGAACTGTGTAGAAGTGACGTGCTGAAATGAAATATCATGATACTTTATAACATAGTTATGTTCTAGATGTTCTCCTTCATATTTTTCTTGAAAGTGAACTAGTTCTGAATGTGCTTTTTATCATCATACTTCATAACATAGGAGTGCATTGTCTTGTTGTCCATCCATGCTAGTAGTCGTAGTATTTCTCTTGTAGTTTCTTGTCCTTCGATTTCTCCTCCTGTTTGTTGTTTCTTGTACTTTGACTATCGTATTATTTTGTCGTAGACCTATTTGTTACTATCTGTTGTTTCTTGTACTTCTTTAGTTTTTTTCTGAACTGCTTTGATCTGTTACTTTTGTTTTTTATTTTTTTAAGGTGAGGGTCTGTTGGAAACAACCTCTCTACCTCTGAGGTAGGGGTAAGGTTTGCGTACACTCTACCCTGATCTAGACCCCACTTTGTGGAACTACACGGGGAATGTATGTGTGTTGTCATATTGCATGTTTTACTGTATCCGTGGTGAATTCTAACGGGTGGTTGATCCCCTTTGAATTGGTTTTGCTGGTGATGTAGACTGTGTAACATGGACATCATTTCTCAAGTGCAGCAAGTTATTTGCTTTGCCTTTCATGATAGCAGATTGCTTATGGAAACATGTCAAGAAGCCAAGAATCTTAGGAAGATTGTTACTCTCTTTTACTTGGACTAATGAATAGCAACAACAACTTGTGTTCATAAATTCTTTGCTATGCATGTATGGAAAATACTGCAATGCAGAAATGTTGTTCATACTCATGATTTATACATGTATTTATTTTTGCATGAGGTTCAATGCTTCCTTGTATTTCTACATATATCTTGCTCTACTTGGTTGAACAACTGTATGTTTTGGCTGGTAATGTAAAGCAAAGTTCATCTATATATTATATGAATTGTTAATATAATTTTATAAATAATAAGTTGATAAATTTTAAATAAAGATAAAGAGTTAAAATCTAATTCAAGAATTGGATAACTTAGCATATCCTACTTGTAGGTTTAATGTAATGATTGAAAATTTAAGACGAAACTGAAAAAGAATTTGTAATCAAGACTATTAATTCATATTTTTGATAAAGAATTGCTCTACCTTATTAAATATTTGAAAAAAGAGATCAAATACAAAAGGAGTTAAAAAGAATAAATAATGAGTATTTGCAAAGCGAAGGTAAGAAAATAAAATAATATTTTCTTGATTTTTCCATTTGGATAGGGTTAAAAAGAATAAAATAACATACTCTAATTTTTTTAAAAGAAAAAACAGTACCTTTTATTATGAAAGTCTAAGGCATATACTGTTTATAATTTGAATTTTTTTTTATCACATTATTATACATTATTTTATATAGATCTGAAAACGAAGAATAAAATAATGAAGAGCTCTCTATTCTATGATAATGATAATGGGTCGAAAGACATTTGGCTTCCCGAAATTTAATATTAAAATACAATTGTCATGATTTCCTTTTTAGAGTCAAGTGATAAGTACTTTGACAAATATTTTATGATATATTTTTTTCATCATATTAATATGCAAAAAATTTCAATCTATAGTACTTTTCGTATAATTTTTTAATATCTAAAATTTTTGTTTATAATATCGAATTAATGTAATCTAATTTCACTTTGAAAATTAGCCAAATTGACTTTCGAAAAACGCAACATGACAATTAAAAATGGACGGAGGGAGTATATTGGTAGTTCAAAAATAAATAATTATAGGGCTGAGTGTGGACATTTCGAATTATGAGATTCAAATAAATCTATCTTTAATCGTAAATTTTTCATATATCTTTTAAATATTTTGAATTGTTAATTTTATGACTTATAGTACTTTTTACATAGTTTACAAATATATAAATTTTATTTTAAAAGATTTGAAGATTTCATACACAAATTTCAGATCAAACTTAAATTACTTGACTTTCAAAAAATAAAATATATCATTATATGTTCTACAGCAAAGTGTGTTAGGGTTTTGCCCTGATTTTCTTACCATAATTTAAGTTTATTTTTTCTTAAAAGAAAAGACAAAACATTACCATAAATGTTTTTACTTTTCCGAAAAGGAAAATATAATATTCTTTCATATTTGGTTTATTCTCTCCTTTTAGGACTCCTTTTCTAGTAGGAAAGGTTTTAAGACTCTATAAATATAGGTTTGTTTCTTCTAACACA
>JAJOOO010004883.1:0-29210 GCA_029582685.1 Solanum piurae | reverse complement strand
GTTGTCCATTCAATCATAAAGACTTCCAAGAAAGAAAATCATATATTTTGTCCATCTTGTCTTTTTGAGAAAGGTAAGTCCACACACTATCTCTTTTATTTTTTTACAATTTAATTGTACATTCATATTCAATTTTACATATAGTTTGTACAATTGTACAATATATATATTTAGAGTAAAACTAGTTGTCCATTCAATCATAAAGACTTCCAAGAAAGAAAATCATATATTTTGTCCATCTTGTCTTTTTGAGAAAGGTAAGTCCACACACTATCTCTTTTATTTTTTTACAATTTAATTGTACATTCATATTCAATTTTACATATAGTTTGTACAATTGTACAATATATATATTTAGAGTAAAACTAGTTGTCCATTCAATCATAAAGACTTCCAAGAAAGAAAATCATATATTTTGTCCATCTTGTCTTTTTGAGAAAGGTAAGTCCACACACTATCTCTTTTATTTTTTTACAATTTAATTGTACATTCATATTCAATTTTACATATAGTTTGTACAATTGTACAATATATATATTTAGAGTAAAACTAGTTGTCCATTCAATCATAAAGACTTCCAAGAAAGAAAATCATATATTTTGTCCATCTTGTCTTTTTGAGAAAGGTAAGTCCACACACTATCTCTTTTATTTTTTTACAATTTAATTGTACATTCATATTCAATTTTACATATAGTTTGTACAATTGTACAATATATATATTTAGAGTAAAACTAAATGGCACGACACTTTTTTTGCAAGACCTTACACGACAGGTGTAAATGACCAAAATACCCTTTGGCTCCAAAACCGCCTAAACTTTCCTCCAAAAAAAGAAAATCACCTTTGACTTTTCTTTCTTATTTACTTTCTCCCTTACTTTACTCATTTTATCTCCTTCACTTCACTCATCAGTTGTGATTTTATTTTGTTGATCCCTTTGTTGTTTGAGATTTTATTTTGTTGTTGGATTTATATAATTTTAATAAAATGGATCCGAATAGTCAGAATAGTCAATTAACCCAAGTATTGAATAATGTTTTGGGGTTAGTTGAGGATGATAATTTTGTAACGATCGAGTTCCGTCGTTATAGAAAAATCAACGGAAAAAATTTTTGGGCCGGAATTTTTTTCCGTAGTAACTTGAAATTTCCCAACCTAGTCCAGATTTGGACGAAATTGGAGTCAGTGAGGTCTAGGGAAATTTGGTAGCAATTGGGTGATCTAATTATGAATTCGATTACATGAGTGGATAGCTAAGACGTTAAGGAACCGTACGACTTTACAGAATTGAATTCGGGTGAGTAGAACTCTCGAAATAGATCTTAGCGTAAACGGATAGTTTCTGAGTGTCGTTGGTTGAAGGCGTGTTGTGAAATGGGGGTATTAAAATGATTAAAATAGCTCTCTGTTTCGTGCAAGCCGCTTTGGCGGTGATTTCTGTCGCTAGGGCGGGGCCGCTGTAGCGGGGTGGAGACCGCTGTGGCGGGCCCAACTTGACTTAAGTAAAAAATAAACCCCAAAACGTCTTTATTCTGCACTTTTCGACTTTGAGAGTTAGAGGAAAATCAAAGTCTAGATTCAAGAATGTTACATGTGACTATTGCCACAAGAATGGGCATATCAAGAAATATTATTTCAAGTACAAGAGAGCTATGAAACAACAAAAGAAAGAAGGCGATAATGAAAATTCTGTTGATGTTATTGCTAATGATGACCTTCTTGTTTCTTGTGATGAAAATATCGTCAATCTTGTTTGCGATGAGTCTAGCTGGTTTGTGGATTCTGGTGCTACTTTTCATGTCACGCCCAGGAAGGAATTATTTTCTTCTTATACTTCAGGTAATTTTGGGATGTTGAAAATGGACAATAATCATGAGGTTGCGGTTCTTAGTGTTGGGACTGTTTGTTTGGAAATTAATAATGGTTCCAAATTAGTTCTCAATAATGTCAAGCATGCTCCAAATGTTTACTTGAATTTAATTTATGTTTGATACCTTGATGATGAGGGTTATGTTAATACCCTTGGTGCTGGCCAGTGGAAGCTTACAAGAGGTTCAATGGTGGTAGCATATGGTGACAAGTCGTCTAACTTGAATGTTTTTCAGGGCTCCATTCTCAGGGGCTCATTAAATGTGGTGGAGAATGATACTTCATCATTGTTATGGCATAGAAGACCGAGTCATATGAGCGAGAAGGGGATGGACAATTTGGCTAAGAAGAATTTGCTTTCTGGAGTGAAACAAGCAAAGTTGAACAAGTCTGTTCATTGCTTAGCCGGTAAACAGAAAAAAGTTTCTTTTCAGAGTCATCCGCCTTCAAGAAAGCTTGATTTACTGGAGTTGGTACATTCTGATTTGTATGGTCCTTTTAAGGTAAAGTCTTATGGTGGTGCACTTTACTTTGTGACTTTTATTGATGATCATTCGCGCAAACTCTGGGTATTCTCTTTGAAGTCCAAGGATCAAGTACTTGACGTGTTCAAGATTTTTCAGGCCTTGGTTGAGAGATAGACAGGGAAGAAATTGAAATGCATCCGTTCTGATAATGATGGTGAGTATATTGATCCTTTTGATAGATATTGCAGAGAGCAGAGTATTCAGCATCAGAAAATTCCTCTGAAGACTCCTCAGCTAAATGGTTTAGCGGAGAGGATGAACATGACTCTTGTTGAGAGGGTTAGATGTAGCTTTCAGATGCTAAGCTGCCAGATTCCTTTTGGGCAGAAGCACTTAATACTGCTGCCTATGTTATCAATTTATCACCTACTGTTGCTTTGAATGGTGATGTCCCTGACAGAGTTTGGTTTGGTAAGAATATTTCTTATGATCATCTTAAAGTTTTTGGGCGTAAAGCCTTTGTGCATGTTCCTAAGGATGAGAGGTCAAAGTTGGATGTTAAAACTAGGCAATGTATCTTTGTTGGTTATGGTCAAGATGAATTCGGCTATCGTTTCTTTGATCCAGTTGAGAAGAAACTTGTTAGAAGCTGTGATGTTGTGTTCTTTGAAGACCAAACAATTGAAAATCTTGACAAAGCTGAGAAAGTTGATTCTTAAAACAGTGAGAGCCTAGTTGATGTTGATCCAATGCCTTTGACTATTCCACCAGGTGAAAATCTTCAAGAAGATGAAAACCAAGTTGATATTGAAGATGGTGATCATACTTAGAATGACCAGTATGCCATTAATTCTCCAGTGCAAGACGATGTATTTAGTCAGCAACCAATTATTATTGATGCTCGTGAGAGTTCTCTCAGAAGATCCACTAGAGAGAAAATACCTTCATCTCATTATTCTTCCAATGAGTATGTACTCTTGATTGATGGGGGAGAAACATAGAGTCTTGATGAGGCCATGGAGAGTGAATAAAAATAAATGTGGCTTGATGCTATGGAGGATGAAATGAAGTCTCTACATGATAATCATACCTTTGATTTGGTTATGTTACCTAAAGACAAAAAAGCTTTGAAAAACAGGTGGGTTTTCCGAGTGAAACATGAAGATGGTAATCCAATTCCACGGTACAAGGCTAGATAGTTGTGAAGGGCTTTAACCAGAAAAAAGAAATTGATTTTGATGAGATATTCTCTTCAGTTGTGAAGATGTCATTCATATGTGTGGTTAATTCTAGGCTTGGTTGCAAGTCTGGACTTGGAGGTTGAACAAATGTATGTTAAAACTGCTTTTCTCCTTAGTGACCTGGATGAAGAAATTTATATGGAGCAACCGGAAGGCTTTGAAGTCAAGGGAAAAGAGAATTATGTTTGCAAGTTGAAGAAGAGCTTGTATGGTCTAAAGCAAGCTCCCAGGCAATGGTACAAGAAGTTTGGTTCTTTTATGAGTCAGCAGGGCTTCAAGAAGACTTCTTCAGACCATTGTGTTTTTGTGCAAAAATTGTCTGATGATGACTTTATTATCATTTTGCTTTATGTTGATGACATGCTTGTTGTTGGTCATAATACTTGCAGGATTAAAAAGTTGAAGCAAGAATTGAATAAGTCTTTTGCTATGAAAGACTTGGGACCAGCAAGGCAGATTCTTGGCATGCAGATTGTCCGTGATAGAGATGCCAATAAATTATGGTTGTCACAAGAGAAGTACATTCAGAAAGTACTTCGTAGATTCAACATGGACAAAGCTAAGGTTGTTAGTACACCTTTAACTATGCACTTCAAATTGGGTACTGAGCATTGTCCTTCCAGTGATGGTGAGAAGGAAGATATGAAGAAAGTTCCTTATGCTTCAGCTGTTGGTAGTTTGATGTATGCAATGGTGTGTACAAGACCAGATATTGCTCATGCTGTTGGTATTGTTGGTCGTTTTCTTTCTAATTCGGGAAGAGAGCATTGGAATGTTGTAAAGTGGATTATGAGATATCTTTGTGGCAGTTCTAGTCTGAGTTTGTGTTTTGGTACAAAAAATCCTATTCTTTGTGGTTATACTGATTCAGACATGGCCAGTGATGTTGATACTCGTAAGTCTACTTCAGGCTACTTAATTACTTTTGCAGGGGGAGCTGTGTCTTGGCAATCTAGGTTGCAAAAAATGTGTTGCTTTATCTACTACAGAGGTTGAGCTTATTGCAGTTGTTGAAGCTTGCAAAGAGTTGATCTGGATGAAGAGATTTTTGGGGGAACTTGGTTGTGCTCAAGAGAGGTATGTGCTTTATTGCGACAGTCAAAATGCTATTCATCTTGACAAGAATTCTACATTTCATGGTCGGTCTAAACACAATGATTTGAGATATCATTGGATTCGAGATGTGTTGGATTCTAAGTTGCTTGAACTTGAGAAAATTCATACCAATGATAATGGTTCCGACATGATGACTAAAGTTTTGCCAAGAGCGAAGTTTGAAGAATGTTGCATGATTGCCGGGATGGCCGTTTTTCCTCCACATTGTCGGTAAGGGGAGAATTGTTGGGTTTTGGGCCTTTTTCCCTTTCTATGTGGATAAATAAAAGTCCAAGGTTTTGAGTTTTCCTTCCTTTCCTTGGTGGATAAATTTAGCCCAAATTTGACTAGCCCACTTTTGTCCATAAGCCCAATATTATGGTGCATATTTAAGACTTTCTTTTAGGTCTTATTTTGAGAAGAATCACAAGAGATTGAGAGCAGCCATATAGAGAGAAAAGTGAGAAAGTGCAGATTTTCGCACAAGCTGTAGTAGCCAATTTCAAATTGCGATTTCCACTTCGTTTCTTGCCTGATTTTTGGACAGCTTGTTCCCTTCAACTTAATCTTTGATTGGGAACTGAGAGAGGGTGATTTGGAGTCTTGTAGCTCCAGATTTTAGCTCGTGAACAGTAGCTGCGGGTTTGGTGTTTTTGCTTCTATTATTTCTCTAGTTTTTTGTGCTATCTTGTAGTTGTGTTGCTCATTGTTTGGTACTTTGTTGGTGGCCATTTTGGAGAACACTTTTGTAACTCTTGTTGATTATAGTGGAGCTTTGGCCTTGTGGTTTTTACTCTTCACACCGAAGAGGTTTTCCACGTTAAATTTGGTGTCTCGTGTGTTGATTTATTTTTCTTGCTTGGTTGATTTGTTTGCTTTCCAAACAATTTTATTCTTGCATTATTTTGTCTTCTCTTGGTTCAAATAGAAAAGAAAGTTTTGATTTGGGTTTTCTTCCGCTATTGCCCTTGTCGTGCACATTTATTTTGTGCTTGCCTTTCCCAACAAACATTAACAATGATTAATAATTTATGGTTATTTAGCACCTTTGTTAGAATAAAGTAATAATGAGATCACTAAAACGTTTAAAGTTTAGTAACAAGGCAAATTCAATATTTTTTTTATTAATCAATAACTAACTATCAACGTTGTATCATCGATGAATCCAAAAGAATGTGCTCATGAATTTCCTTAGAAACAACGATGTCTACTATGGCCTCGTCACTACGACAAATAACAAATTTTAAAACATCGCCCTCAATCAATCCCGCATCAGCAACAAAATCGTTCCAACCCTCTGAAAACCTCCGCCGGTTGGAAAAACCACAGTTAAAGTGTATTGATCTACACATGCAGTACCAGGACGTACATAAGTTAACAAAGTATATGTTGGGTTCGACGAAAAATATCGACTTACTGATAGTGGAATCCACTACATAAAACAAAAAAGACACAAGACATTAATTACATTATAATTTTATTAAAACAAACAAATAAACAAATAAAACGAAAAACTATGAAATGCGATAAGTTACCATTCCACTTAACGTAACATATGATCTAGTTAGTCTAATTTTGAAGCTTGGTAGGGGTGAAGTCTGCCATTGGTCTGATGAGAACACAGATTGGTGTATATTGTGACATAGTATTGGATATTTATAGCATAATTAAATTTTAAATTTTTGACTTCCCACCACAAATGTTTAACTTCAAAAAATTTAACTTATACGTTTTTTGATACAGTGAATAATCTTTTACGATGGAATTAAATACCATGTACTACTATTAGACTCTTTATGTTAATAGCAATAGCATTCGTTTGTGTATTATGAAACAAATTAATTTTATTAATTAACTGTAATTTAGTTATCACAAACAACTTTTTAATTAGCATTAATAATGATTCTTAATTAAACATGTATTTTCAAGAATAATTAGTTTTCCTAGGTCAAAGTATATATTTTCAAGACTAATTAACTACTCTATATAATTTCATTTTTTACTTTAAAAATGTAAATTATTTTTAAAAAATACTCAAAACTTATTTTCACGTTTAAAATAATTTGCAATTTGTTAGAATAAATGATTTTTAAAAAAACTTTATATTAGTAAAGTCCTATCATGAAAATGATGGCCAATTTTGCAATATATAAGAAATTCATGGTGTGAGAATTTGATTATAATCACGAAATAAATTAATTTTCGGAATTTGAATTTTAAATAATTTAATATAATATAATATAAAATGCTACAGCTACACTAATAGTATTTCCCACATAGTTACTCAATTAATGCAGGGTGTCAGAACTAGTTGAAATTCCAACGCGTCTTTTACACACTTTGCATTTTATTTTAACCTTCAAAGAAACCGAAAAGCACAAGAAATTTACACACCTTTGCATTCTAACCTCTTACCATAATCATCCTTCAATGAAAACTATGAAGACGATTTCCTCTTCCTTTGAATCCCTAGACAGGGGATTACTTGATCGGATTGTAGAAAAGGTGGCTTCTATATCGTGTAAGGATTTGATTAATTTCAGAGTAAGGTAATACTATTTTTTTTTCCAAATGTATTGTTTACTTCATGTTTACACGAATTTGTCGCTGTTAGACATTTCAATTAGTCCATTGCGACTCCCAACGTTATGAAAATTACAGAAATTTTGAGTAGTTCATGAACCTTTGCATAGAATGTGGAAATAATGAAGACTTGTACAGAACATGTGTGGTAATATATAATTTCTTTTTTATATATTTGTGTGGTTAAAGAATTTTTCCAAGCCTTAATCGGTTCTAATTCATTGTTCGGTGTTAATATTTTCAGAAGAACTATTTCAGAAATAGAAATACAGCTGAAGCACTTGAAATGCTGGACAAAGCATCCAAAGGAGGCCACACAGCTGCAAGATATGCGTTTGTCTTAATCTCCATATTCTTAGGCGGTGAATCCAGACTAGATGGGATACAGACGATTGGCGAGATGAAAGTAACGCAACAACAAAGAAAAATAACAAGGCAATGTCGACAACAAATCTTGGGCACGATTTGTATCTTTAATCGGGTATTTGCTATTGAATCCCCACGTTGTTGCACTAGACTATTACATATACTTACTAATAATAACCCAACTGGATTTGATAGTGATGAATATGAGGAAGAAGACCTATGTTATGGCTGTATTAGCGATGAAGAAGTTACAAAGTTCTGCTACTTCTACTAGGCCATTTTGCAATATATTTGAATATTAACTATATTATGTATGTTTAGCTCTCTTATCTTATTTTATTTTATAATTAATCTTAACTTAATTAATATGACGTTAAGAACACAAATTTTAATTTAACTTAAAATCTAAATTAATATTAATATATTTATCTCTGTTTGATTTTAACAAATGAACATTATGAATTATCAAAACTATAAAGAAAATAAATTCTTAAATTTTTGGCTCTTCGGCTTCTTAAATGACAATAAATAATAGTGATTAGTGTAATGAAGAGTGAAGTATTTCACATGTGTTGTAAGTAAAAAATAATGATGAGAAATAAGTGGAATTGAAAATGCATTGCAAGTTGTTCCATAGTTCATTTAATGAAGCATGCTCTTGTTATTGTGATTTGTTAGTTGTCACACACACGTTTCCTCTTAAACCCAATGTTTAATATTTTTTTCCAAAAATAAAATTGTAGATAAAATATTTTTTGGGGATTTTTTCCTCATTTTAAAATACATAAAAAAATTAAGGCTTTATATTTAATTATTTCCTCATTAATGAAAATACATAAAAGCTTGAGTTGAAAAAATAATTATAACTCATCATTAACTTTTTAAATATGAATTGATCTACCCTAGGTATTAATGTTCTATTAGTATGCATTGCACCTCTTTATTAATAGGTATTTAATTTGTTGATTTAAGTTTCTTTTTTGTTCATTATTTTATGTAAAATGATGATTCACATACATGAATAAATATCCCGTAAATATTCATGTTGCCTTTTTCATTCATAAATGTGAACTCCCTATAGTGAGGAGGATTGAAAAAGGTCATTTCCGTATAAAATGAAGGTAGATTGCATTTAGATTGCGTAATTGTAATGATGGCAAATGAGTGGTCTTTTCAATAGCCTAGGTATTCGTTCCAAACAGCTAGTTGTACTCATTTATCTTCTAATTATGTGATCTCTTTCCATTACTTGATTTTTTTAAATAATCCTAACAATTACTCCCTCTGTCCCAATTTATATGACATACTTTCCTTTTTAGTCAGTCCCAAAAAGAATGACACATTTCTATTTTAAGTAACAATTTGCCTATAAAATGTCTTTTTTACCCCTAATGAAATGATTTACAATCACACAAATTTCTATCATTCATTTTGGACCACAAGTTTTAAAAGTCTTTCCATTTTTCTTAAAGTTTGTGTCAAATCAAAGTACATCATATAAAATGAGACGGAGGAAGTATTTTTTAGGATGTCATCATTACAATTCAACAATCCACATGAATATTACATCCATTTAGAATGAATAAAAAAAGGGTAATGGGTTTTGGATCACATCATTAAATGCATAAAAAATAGCATATATTTTGCCAAAATTAATGAACATCTTTGAGTTCAATGGAATATTTCGAATTGATAACTTATTAATGTAATAAAATCCCTACATTTCTTAATACATATAATCATGAATGTATCATTTTTTATTTTTTTACTTTTCTTAAATCAATAAAAAATGAAGTAACGGGTGCCTTCTTTATTCTTTGAAAATCTAATAACTTCATCTTTAAATAAAAAAACAAAAAAAAAGGGTTTCACAAGTTGTGTGACACAGCTCACCCACCACGTGTCTCAAAATCTTGAATCTTCCATGAATAACCTTTTACAACACTAAAAATTTCAACTCACACCCATTCGATTAAAAAAATAATCCACGAAACCCTTCCCTTACACAACCCCAAAAATTTCCTTAAACATAAATTATGAAGAAGATTTGTGCTTCAATCGAATCGATTGAGAAAGGTATACTATTAGATATTGTTGAAAGAGTGGCTTCTAGGTCATTCAAAGACTTCATAAGTCTACGATTGAGGTATATAGAAATAAATATATATAGGGAGATTTCTTAACTTTTGCTTTCACCAATATTTCCCTAATATATTATTTTTTTCAGTTCAACGCTATTCAACACACTGGGAAGTGAAGAAAACGTTTACCAAAAGGTATCATTTGAGGACTTCCCAATATTCTCTTGGTCTGTGAGGACAAGAGAACAAATAAATGAAAGGGCTTCTTTTATGAGTCGGTGCATAAATGCTGGCAATAAAGAAGCATTGTACAAAGTTGGGTTGGGACGGTAATTTTTTATTTCTTTTTCAGCTTGCTATTTTCAGTTTGATTTTGTACTCACAAACTTAAAGATGGTTTCAATAATGTTTATGTGCTTCTTTTGTCAAATGGATTTTTTTAAAAATAATGCAAAGACTTTGGGAAGCTAAAAAAGGAGGACACAATGACGCAACATATGTGCTTGCCATTATTTTCATTTTAGTTGGAGGCAGCGACAATAGTGACGCCGTCAAGTTCATTGGCCAAATGAAGGAAAATCTCCCTCAAAGAAGAGAAATTAAGGAATGGAGGAAGAGTCTAATCAATATTATAGATAATGTTAGGTTAGTAATCCAATTTTTTTGACTCAACGACCAGATCGTTGTTGCACTGGTGAACACGAGAATCATGTTCAGGTGAATGGATGGCCTGTTGATAGTGACGAGGAACTGGATGATCAACCTTGTTATGGATGTGCTTGTGATGTTGAGGTTGATCATGTATTTGATATTTTGTCAAAGTTTGAATTGTAATTTAGCTTCCTTTTTTGAAACTTTTGTTTAGGGCTAAATTATGTGCATAAATTGGTACTTCTAAAGAATTTTTAAGGTGCTTGTAATTTGACTTTGTAATTATGTGCATAGTTTTTTGCTTATGTTTATGAACTAATTTTATTCGACTTTTACTTTCTTTCTTATTACTTAGTCAACTCTTCTGTGTTGTAGTCGATTGTTTGTTAAAATGAAATATGAAGACCAGACGTTTAAAAAATAATAAATGTGTGATCACAGCTTTTTTGATGTTCAGCAAAATAAGACGTTTGAAATATCCAGACCTACAAAGAGTCTAATTTTTTTAAACTAAAATGGAGGACATAACCTAGACTCAAACTCGTGACCAATGGATTAATCATTTAAGCTTTAACCATTCGCGCTGCAATATCATTCGTTCATAATAGCGAAAGAAAAATTATGTATTCTCGTTCATATCAGTTATTTAATGAATATCACTAGGCAATTTAAAATTATTTAAATCCTCAAACCTACAAAGAGACTATTTTAAAATTTGTCACGATTTTATTCATCACATTCAATTGAATTGTATATGTGAAGGAGCGTCACTCATAGAATAATATATCCTTTAAGTTTATTTTCATCATAGTGATTTGACTTATAATAATGAAACATCATCATTGGTTGTAAAAAGGATACAAATATAAACTTTTACACACTTATTCATCAAAAAAATAAGAAATTTAAAATTATTTGAAGAGGTTGTTTTAAATTTTTAACTAAAATGGGGGACCTAACCTAGACTTGAACTCGTGACCTATAGACTAATCATTTAAGCTTTAACCATTCGTGCTGCAATAACATTCGTTCATAATCACGAAACGAAATTTATTTATTCTTCTTAATATCAGCTATTTAATGAATATCACTAGGCAATTTATAAATAATATATTATCAATTAATAGAGTCTAATCACCCCTAAAATGTGAAAATAAATTGATCAAAGGTTGACATATACCATAACTAATTGTATTAAGATATTACCAATTATATCTTGATCTTGATTATATTCATCACATTCAATTGACTTGTATCTGTGAAGGAGCATCACTCATATAATAATATATCCTTTACGTTTATTTTCGTCATAGTGATTTGACTTATACTAATGAAAAATCATCATTGGTTGTAAAAAAGATACAAATATAAACTTTTACACACTTATTCACCAAAAAAATAAGAAATTTAAAATTACTTGAAGAGAGTTTGTTTTTTTAAAAATAACTAAAATGGGGGACCTAACCTAGACTTGAACTCGTGACCTATAGACTAATCGTTTAAGCTTTAACCATTCGCGCTGCAATAACATTCATTTATAATCAATTATTATAAATTAGTAAATAAAAGTATTTATGTTGACAGATCCAATCCACAATATAAGGACAAATCCAAAAAAAAGGCCCAATCCAAAATATAAGGACAAATACAAAAAAAAAGCCCATTCCCAATACACATACAATCCTAAATGAAAATAACATCACAAAATCATCTTAACAAATTAATCTTTCATTGATTTTCCAACAACAAAATCCACAAAAAACATTGCTAACATAAGTATATATTGTTCATTAGATAACAATTTCTTTTCATCCACATGCACATAATTAGAACATGATTCCCAGTAGTTTCGTAGCTTAATTTCACTCCATCAGTTCGAAAATTCCAATCTTCTAAAGCTTGCACAACATCATCATAATTCTTGTATTTTCGGTATAAACTACCGCTAACTCCAATGGTCAAATTTGTACATTCTTGCCAACTTGAATATATACCTTATTTTTTACTCTTAAAAACAACATACACGTACTTGCCCATGAAATGACAATTATGAAAGAAATAGAGGGTTGTTGCAAATGAAGAAAAAATTGATAAAAATCAAAAGTTTGGAACAAATATAGTTTACTCAATATGGTATTGCTGTTGATTTATTTTTTCAAATGAAAATTATGAACGAAAACGAAAATAAAGCGCTTCTAAAAATGAAGAACAATGAAGAAAGACTGAGAAATTGGTAGAAATAGAAATACGGAACCCATAGAAATATAATGCTCTAAATCTCAATAGAGTATACGAGTTGATATAAATTTCTTGGGCAGTGTGAATTGAAAAGAAAAGGGTATAGGTTAGACTTTTCAGAAGTGGTTTCAATTTTAAAAAGTAGTGGTTTAATAGTTTTCAAAGTGATTTTACTTTGAAGGGTACCTTGGATACAACAAATAAATGAATTTACCCAATCATCCTTCCCATTTCTGCGAAATTACAACCTTACCCTGAAAAATACTGATCCTGCCATTTCGTTCCAAAAAAGTGTCCTGCCAAATATATTTTTTGATATATTTTAGGTAAGTCCATATAGTTTGTACATTATATATATACTAGGTAGAGGTCGCCCGTGCAAGCACGGGCCCAACATTGGAAGATTTTTGTTAGTTGGATGTAGACACAGAAATGTATGAGCAGGCTAAATGCATACATGGAGACATATATATATATATATAGATAGATAGATAGATATTATAAATATGGTTGACAATTATTTTGTTTGTTGTTATGGCTGTATTATTTACATTGGATATTTACAACATACTATATTTACATAATGATGCCTTTTGGCTACTTGCTCCAGATAAAAAGTACCTGTGAAATAAAAGGGAAAATGAATTTAGTATAACTTTGAAGTGAATGGATTATTTAAGAATGAATTTAGTATAGTAAATGTGGAGCATTGTATCAACAACTCTGAATTTTTTTTAGTGAATGAATTATTTAAGAATTAAAGATAGCATGCAAGATCAAAGTATATTATAATAATTTTGGGTTGTACCTGAAATTTTTGAAGAAGTTGGCACCATCAACATCAGAAGTGCTATCAACATTTGTAGTAGTTGAGTAGGTAAAAGGGTGGTGCCAATCATATTGCAAAAAAGTAGTACATACTTCACCGGTAACAAAAGGAGAAGGTATCAATTATTAGAGAAAGAGTGTGACAAATGAATGTAGTTTAGTTAATTAGAGTTAGATCAGGATTCTAATTAACAATCGATATTTTGTGGTGTATTAAAAGAACATAAACGACTGGATGGTATTTGCATTTGATGGTAGTATGTATCAAGTAAAAATAAGTTGTGAAGAGAATATCTTTCAGTCTTCCACTATCATGATCTGGTACAACTTGCATTTGCTGCTTTCTGGAGTTGCTGGTGCATGTGAGTGGCAATGGCTGATTGCTAGCAATATTGGTCCTTCCTCTATCAAGTTTGTTGACTACATAAGAGAGATCTAATAGCTTCCAAATAGGCAAAAAAAGAACTGAATTTATGACTACTGGAACTGAAGGCACAACAGTAGTTGTTGAGGTTGTTTGCTCTTAATAACTACTTAAAAACCTTAAATAGTAATGCTAAAGATTCCAACAAACTTCCATTTTTAAGAAGAGAAAAATGACACCAACAATTAACTATTTTGGCACCAATTAATGTAGAAGCAATCACTGTAAGAAGAACCAAAGGGACAAAAATCAGAAGAGCCAAATTAGGAGACAAAAATGAAGGCAATTGCAGCTTCTTTAGATCATATTTCATGAGGTAAGTAATAATTTGGTTTATCCTATGTATAACAACCTCTAATCCATTAGAACTTGCTAGTTTTTCTTTTTCTTTTTATCAAACAAAAAGGCAAGTCTAACAAAATATACTTTCAAAAAACAATGTTAGGTGTACACTACATCTACCTCTAAAAAACTGTAGAATCAAAACAGTGTGGTTAGATTAAACAAATTATTAACAAAATTTAACTCGCATACCTATACAATGCATTAACTTTATAAGCATCTTTAAAAGAAATGTCAAGTAAAGCAGCAACATTAACTTGAAATTGCTATCTTTCTGTCTATATGATAATATAGACTCAAATTACTTTATATATGGACGTTTTATATCTAGTTGTATTCGATATTACATACAGTGGCCGAGTTTGGATATAACAGAAGTGGGATATACAGTTCTGAAGATAGTTGAGTGACTGGGAGGTGGGTAGATTTTGTTGAGCTAATGCAAGTGCTTGAAGAATTTAAAAGAAGTATTACAGACCATAAAATATATGCTGAAAACATGATAGAGATGAAAATTTTTCAGTAAGCAAAGTCTACAAGAAGGACTATGAAATGCAACCTGATAGAATGTTAATTAGTTGGAAACAAATTTAGAGAAGTAAGACATGCAGAAGCTGAGAGGTTCAAGTTGTATCTATTTTTATATGATATAACCTTTGGATGGTAGCTTCTTTTAGTCTGCTGAACAATCACAGATTGAGGAAATGTTCCTGAATATACAGAGAATTGGGCGCCCTAGATGTAAAGGGGTTGTTGAACCCTTCTACTTCTAAGCAATTAGAAGAGTGTAGAATTGAAAGTAAGTGAATGAAGTCAGATAAAAGCAAACTAAAAATAGTATGCTACATATCTGTTTGACTACAAGATGATTATTTGAAGTTTAATAGCAAATACCTCTTCATCTTGTAATGCCATCAGTTGATATTTCTTGTGTCCCTCTTTGTTGGTTAGGGCACCTGGACTTTACAAGTCCACTCATTTGTATGTGCTCATGGTGATTTTGTTGATAGTAAATCTTTCTGTCATGTCTGGAAACTGATGTTAAATTATGTTAATGCAGAAACATAAGCCTACATCATTAACAGAGGACGAATGACATGATATAAGTAATTCTAGTAGATTGTAGCTGGAGATTCTTAACTTCAAAACCTCAATGCAATAATGGGAAGAAACTCTATGCTAAACCCACACAAAAAAAGCGAGACAACAAAACAAAAATTGTAGCTTTAAATTATCAACAACAAAAAATTATCAAAATAAAAGACAAATATGGATGACACCGGGATGAGATGTTATCGACAGAAGATAAAAACCTAACAACTTGATTTCAAATTCAGCTACCTAATACAAAACATAAATAACAAAAAATCTCATAGAAAATTTTGGAGCAAAGTCATATATAGCCAAAACCGACAACCCACCCCAGAAACTCAAAAAACTCAAAATTTTGAGATATATTCTCAGCCACTCACTCAGAATAAAAAAAGACGGAAGAACAAAAGAAAGTTTGAAGCTGCAAATTATTAGGGTCTACTAAGCAAAATAAAAAGATTGAATATCAACAGCAAAGCATATCAGCTTTTTGTTGAAATTGAAATATTAAAAGGGATTGAGAAAGTAATTTTTGTTTTTTATTATAAAATATTAACTGAGGAATTTTGAGTTTCTCAATCCCTTTACTTTCAGAAATTTGATTTTTTATTATAAAAAAAATAATGACGTGGCTGAATTATATTTGGCCACGTGTAAAAAATGGTTTTGCAAAACCACCGTTAAAAAATAATGGCATGAATGAGCCTTTTCTTAAACGGTAATGGCATAGATGAGCCAAACTTTTAACGGATGTCATAAATGAGCCTTTTCTAAAAGTTCGATGGCATATTTGAGCCTTTTCCCATATTAAAATGAGTTGAAATAGAAATCGGGTTGGGTCTTGACCCACCCAAGTTTACTTTGTGCTCAAATGAGTTGGATTTAAATGGGCTAAAAAATGGGTTGGGTCTTGACCCTCCCAATTTGACCCGATTATAAGCAACTTTCACATATAACAAACATAAAAATCATATTTGTATGTTATAACTATAGTTTGCATAATTGCGCTCCATAACAAATTTTATGTTTGCTATGTAACTTTTTATTTGTATAATTCGCTAGATACATCCAATTTTATACAAATTGTTCAGTTTTGTATAAATTCATTTATACATTGTAATTTGTATAATAAGATCTGTATTTATATAATTATATGTGTATGAGACGAAAATATATGTATTTGGATTTGTATATACACTTTTCTCTCGCATTATACAAACACAAACACATTTTATACATTTGTATACCGAATGAGTAATTGTATACCAAAAATGACTAATTGTATACCGAATCAGATGGCAAAAATATGGGATGTTTGTTGCGAATTACAAATAAAATAAATTATGGCTATAACATTTAATTTAAATTAATAGTTTGCTATTTCATACACCCCCCCCCCCTAATCTCAATAATTTTAACATAGTGATATTTAAACTTTTATAATCACAATTCGTCAGCTCAAGTTTTTTTTAAAGTAACAAATAGATAGATAAATCCTAAAAGATGTTAAATAGTTAATAATTCATACCTTTAATATAGGAACATATCTTTGTAAAAAGTTTTAAAACGGGTTGAAATTGGAGATTGAATTGAGCTCAATTGAGAATTCTCTTAAAACGGGTTAGGCTTGAATGGGTTGAGATTGAACCAAATTCAAATTATCTTGAGCCCAACCCTTAAAATTCTGGGCGAGTTACCTATGTTTAGATTCATTTTTGACACCCCTAATCCTCACAATCCAAATCAGAACAAGAAAAACATAATCACCCAACAGAAATTGAAAGTACAATGAAAATTGAACATCAATAACAAACCCAAATGAAAAAAAGAAGAAAATATTAACACACCCAGGTCAAATTTGGTCAAAGGAAGATAAAATGGGGAAACATTTCTGAACTTCAATTTTGAGGGGAATAAAGACGACACAAAAAATTGAAGAAAACATGAAGGAGTCTTACCTGGATAGAATGTTGAAGAAAGGAGAAGACTTTTGATGTGCCTAGAGCAATGGAGTGTAAACTGATGAAGACAACTATAGAGTAACGTGTAAATTTAAAACACAACAAGAAGACACATAGTAATAATAGAGAATTGAAAAGACTAAAATACCCCTAGACCTGTTAAACAGGCATGTTGAAACAAGTCATTTCTAATATAAGAGTAATATAAATTAATTAATTAATTAGTTATATTCAATTGATTACAAAATTTATTGTTGACATCGATTAGTGACACAAGTAAATCTAAACATCGAGTTTATGTTACTATGAATATATTCATTCTTTTCAATTTATGTGACATTAACAAAATATATGACATCATTCGGGTAATTATAATTCTAATTTAGATATGATATCGTTCTCTTCAATCTAGCCTTTTATCAAATATTTCAACATTCTATTTAGTCCTTTATAAAGTAGAATGTAATTGATATTTTTAATTTTATATTGTCGTGACCCAACCCACCAAATCGTGCAAACACCTATTCTAACACCTAGATAGGAGAATGCTCACCCCAAACTTAATTTGGGCTATGCTAATAAATAAATACAACATCATCTAAATCATCTAACATCCTATATAAATATGAAAACACCTTTAATTTCTATTAAACCTCCAAATATACTTACATGATACCAACTAACATTCCCCTCAAGGAACTAGTCTAAAAAGGTATAAGAGCCTCTAAGAGAAAAGTTTATGAAAGAAATAAGACACAATTCCCACCACGAGGAAAGATAAGTAGAAGCTGCCGGGGATCATCATTGAATTCCTGCAACCAGATAATGTTAAGTGGCATAGCATTAATAGTATCAGTACAAAAAACATGTATTGGCAGGCATCATCGATTGACCCGAACCTACCACATAATATAAAGTAGACATTATAAAGGGAACATGCAATATGAATATTACACCACACTAAGTCTTTATCCACATTATTGTACCATTCTAAGTATATGTAACACCTTAGACTACTATCAGTTTTTAGTTTTGGGTCAACTTCAAATGACGATATCTTTTAGCACAGAAAGAGTTAGAAGGCCCATGATCTATCAAATTGAAGGTCTCTGAGTCCTCTTTACAACACCGCCAAGTTTGCTAAATTTTGAGCTCGTAGTAAAAAGTTATGGCCATTTGAGTGAAGCCCCATCTAGTTAAGGCATTCCATCCATTTGAGAAAGGGGTATTTTGGTATTTTCCTTACCCCACTTGACTTGAGCACGTTTTACTCACCCAATTTAAGGGTCTGAATATACACTAAATTATTTTTGACATTCCTAAACACTTAGAATTTTAGGGCGAAGTTTCAAGAAGAGGAAAAAAGGGTTTTCAAGCATTCATTCAAAGGTTGAGGAATTTCGCCAAGAACAACCATTCTTTCCAGGTATGTGAGGTTCCATAGTGATGTACTTATTC
The DNA here is from genome assembly GCA_029582685.1 of Solanum piurae. Classification (NCBI taxonomy): domain Eukaryota; kingdom Viridiplantae; phylum Streptophyta; class Magnoliopsida; order Solanales; family Solanaceae; genus Solanum; species Solanum piurae. The sequence continues at coordinate 10,512 of JAJOOO010004883.1, read as the reverse complement.
GTACTCATGCAAAACATGTAATTCTTCCATTAATTCGTCCATGAAATTGTTAATGTAAAGATTCTTGAGTAGTTCTTGAGTTTTAGCTTCATTCTTTAACAATGAAGGTTTTGAGTTCTTGAGGTGAGGGTCTTGCGAATGAGTGGTGTTTCTTGATAGAATTTGGGTGGAATTTCAATGAATTTGTGTTGGGTTTATGAATCAAATAGAGTTTGGAAAAAATCAATAGATTCTAGATGAGTTAGGACCTGAAATTGAGAAGAAAAATTCATCAGATTTCTGGGTACAGGGGTGGGGCAGCGCGCCACCATAGCTCCACAACTATTGCTTAGTAGTTTGGGCCCTGGCGCATTGCGCCTGCAGTGCACCCCAAACTCTTGCCAGTAGTTTTGGAGCTGATGCCCTGCGCCACTCAGTGAGCCAAGGTCACCAAGTCCTTTTATTATCCATTTTTTTTATGGGAGTATTCTTTCGAATCGTATCCACATTCTTTTCTTTTTATTAACTCTTAAAATTTTCACTGATCCTTGGGAGATCCTATATATCCTAATCATATATCTTAATTTACATTTCAAATTAAAGTAAATTTAAGAGGAAATTCCAAGAGGTCCTTTTGAGTCATATTTGAGAACTCTTTTGCAATTAACTACAATTTTGAAATAAATCTTGAGTAAATGAGTATGAGAATAAGAAGAGTTGTATTTCATGTTCTAAAATGAGTATAAGGGAACTAAGTATTCCCAAGTGTAACACTTTTGCATTTATATGAAAGAAACATTGATTTCTAAATGAGTTATGAGTTCAGAGATGTTTTCAGAGTACTACCTCTTTTTAAGATGATATTTTGAGAAATTGCCTCAAATTTAGAAAGAGTCATGTTTATACATTTGAGCATGAGTATATTATTGGGAGTAATATTGAGCACCGATATGGGGATGAGTTCAGACAACTTACACTCCTCATAAACCATGTAGCCAATATGGGTAAAAGATCATAAGTTTTAGACGAATCCTTATTGATTTTAAGCATAGCTTAATGGAAACACTTAGTTGAGGTGTTCTATACCCCGACAAGGTATATGACAATTCTGGTAGTGTGAGCGAAATGTTGTATCATCACATAGCTCATAGTGATGGTTGTCTATTAGAGAATCTCCCAAATAAGAGTAAAGAGAATGTTATTGTATTTTTTATACATTTATAGTTGATATCTATTGTTTTAAAAGCTTTATATATTGCATTTCTTATTATTTCTTTCATATTGAAGTTAAGTTGAGGTGAGTATTGTCTTTATCAGTTCAGTTACCTATGTTTCAGTTTTTCCCTTACATGCTCGTACATTCAATGTACTGACGTCATTCGACCTACATATTTTTATGATGCAGATACAGGTGTCCAGGGTCATCAACAGACGCTTCGTTGATCCCATTTGCACTGCAGCTAGTTTTGGTGAGAAAGTTGTCGATGGTCTTGTCCCGACATCTATCATAGTACTTAGAGGTTTCATAGATAGTTAGAAGTTGAGGAGTCTCTCCCTATTTACTTTGTGATGTTTTAAGACTTTAAGTTGCTTTCTTATGTTTATTTGAGTATTTTCCAGACATACTTTGAGTTAAGCTATTGTTGAGACCTTATAAGTTAATATTTGCATGTGAAGTTCCTATTTTACTTGAGTAAGTCTTCCTCTAAGTAGTCAGCCAGGCCAAGGGTTCACTTGGGGACCGGCGATGGTTCTTGAGTACCGGCCACGTCTAGGGTGTAGGCTAGGGGCGTGTGATATTTGCGTAATCAAGACACAACTTCCAATGCAAGTGTCTATGATCGTACAATAGTAAAGTAACCCAACCAAGGGTTGGGGTCGAGTCCCAAGGGAGTGGGCTTGAGAATTAATAGAAAAATAAAATTTAGTTCTAATTAGTCATAGCTAGGAATATTTTCGAATATAAACATGTTAAATCTAAGGGGTGACGCAAGCGTCAATTATCAATGGGGGTTTGTCATAAGTAAACAAAAACAACAAAAATGCAAAGAGTACTAATTAAGGAGATGGGGTTCTTGGGATGTGATAGGAATACGGGATAAACTAAACTATTGGGTACATGCTTTTGATAATAAATCTGTTGAATATTTGTGACTAGGCTAGACTATAGTGGGGGTGAATTCTCTCTCGAGCAACTTACCCCGAATCAAATGGGTTCCTCTCGGACACCCACTTGCAGCATGAAGAACAACCTCCGCCTTATCCCACTCACTCTCTCTAGCTGAGTGTGTGGGAGAAGGACTAGGGTTCACTCTCTCGAGCTGAACCTCATGTCGACCCAATCCCACTGGCCATCAATTTAGTAGTCTTAGTTTTACGACCTCTCTCTCTCGAGCAAGCCGAAAACACAAAGGTGAAATCGTATTTGCAACTACAATTTCATTAAGTTCCACCACAACTACTAAACGAAATCACATCTAAACAATAAATAAATCATCAACAAGCAAGACCCAACAGATAATCTAACCTATATTCATAAAATCACACCCCAAGAATTGGGGTTTTAGCTAGACATGTAAAAGAAATAGAAATTTATACCAATATGAGTTTGCATTCAAATAGGTATGAAGATTTAAGTTTCAAAACAGGCCAAGAGTGAAGAATCCATAAGACCCAAGTCCAAATTCTTGGAGTTGAAACCCTTTGAATCTTCAAGTTCTTCAAAACCCTCTCCAAACTTAGAACTCAAAAGTCTATGTTAAAAATTCTATATTAAACAACAACTCTCAACGAGTATTTATAGTTTTAAAAAATATGTGCTGCAACGAATCATTCGGTGCCGTTAGTCGAGATCGCCGATCAACTCGGTGATCCGCCCTTTGATGGGTTTCATCACCGTCTTGCTATATCCTTCAGCATCGTCGTGTTTTGGATCATTGGGCGACATTGTACTACTTCGCGGAACTGCTCGGCGACACACCGACTGCTTTTTTTCACCGCCGATTTGATCCTTTCCTTCAGGGTTCAGCACACTGGAACAAAAGGCGAGGATAAGACCTTTTGATGACTCACCGAACGGGTTCGGTGATTCTCAGATCTTCATTTCTTCGTTCTTTCAGCTGCCTTTGTTCCTTTTTGCTAAGTAGTGTCCATGCTTTCCCTCAAACTCCAAATACCTGAAACTTAAGGGTTTTTATTAAATATTGAGATAAAATATACATTTGAGGACACTAATTCTATCAAAATATAGCCCTAAATGAGTCCAATTTATGGATTCATCAGTGTGACGAACTTGGTATCAAAGCACAAAATTTAAGAGTCCTAGGGTGTCTATAGAGTCATTGTTATCGGTGTGAAGCGGGCCACATCTATAATTAAGATGCTGCAACATTTAGGAAACATTTCACTTTCTTTTTACTTTCTTTTGTGCGATAAAGTTCAACTCTATAAAAGTTTCCCTCTAATTTTTATTTGCGCGTATATTTTCAAATCATGCCTCCACGAAGAGATGTTCGAGGACATCTGCTAGGAGAAATGTTAATCCATAAGACCAAGGGGTACCCAATGCACCACAAGTGCAACCCCCTCAGGGAGAGGTCACCAATGCTGAATTTTGGGATGCTATTCGGATGTTGAGTTAAGTTGTGGCAAATCAAGATGGACAACAAAGATTGGTTCGTCAGGATGTGGCTGATACATCTAGAATCCGTGAGTTTTTGAGAATGAATTCCTAGGAGTTCACAAGGTCAAACATCATTGAGGATCCGTAGATCTTTGTGTAGGAACTGTAGAAGGTGTTTGTGGTTATGCGTGTTGCCTATGTTGAGCATATGGAGTTAGCTTCATATCATCTCAAGGGTGTTTCTAGGATTTGGTACAACTAATGGACGAAGAGCAGGGCTGAATGGGCACCACTTGTGAGTTGGGCTGTTTTAAAAGTGGTTTCTTAGGGCGCTTCTTTCCTCGCGAGTTGAGGAAAGTAAAGGTAAGAGAATTTCTGAATCTTAAACAGGAATCCATGAGTGTTCATGAGTACAAAATCAAGTTCACTCAACTATCCCATTATGCTCCGAAAATGGTGGCCGATATGAGAAACATGATGTGTCTATTTGTGTCTGGGCTATCCCGCTTGTCAAGTAAGGAAGGTAAGACAACTATGTTGATAAGGGACATGGACATACCCAGACTTATGATCCATGTGCAGCAAGTAGAGAAAGATAAGCTGAAAGACTGGGAAAAGTTCCATAGTAAGAGGGCTAAGACATCAACCTATGAGTCTGTCCAATAGAAGACCAGAAATGTGAATTGGTCATCCTTTTATAAAAGGTCACCTGGACTTGCTCCATCGTCAACTAGTGCCCCTTCACCAAAGAACATAGGTGATTTCAGGAACCAGAACTCCCAGAATTTTAGAGCTCGACCTATTTAGTCTTAGGTTAGTGTGACACTTGGGGATAATTGGATCCCTACATGTGCTTAGTGTGGTAGAAACCACCTTGAAGCATGTTGTGATGGCTCAAATGGATGCTTCAAGTGTGGTTAGACATGTCACTTTATGAGAGAGTTCCCTAAGAACAAGCAGGGTAATGGTAATGAGGGAAACAAAGCCCAATCTTCTTCATCGGCTTCGGTAGATCGAGCTGCTCCAAGAGGAGCTACTTTAGGGACAGGCAGAGGAGCAAACCTTCTGTATGCTATAACCAGCCGCCAAGAGTAGGAGAATTCACCAGATGTTGTCACATGTATGATCAAAGTCTTTACTTTTGATATTTATGCATTACTTGATCCAGGTTCGAGTCTATATTTTATGAATCTTTATGTATCTATGAGGTTTGATATCCTTCCCAAATGACTTCTTGAGCCTTTTAGTGTTTCCACACTTGTTTGATGAGTGTATTCTAGCGGAAAGAGTTTATCGTGATTGTATCATCTTTGTCAATCACAACGACACCATGGCTGACTTAGTTGAGCTGGACATGGTGGACTTTGATGTTACTCTAGGTATGGATTGTTTCAGTTTTCTATTGAGCCAGTTTTAGAGTGGAGGAGAGTTCAAAAGTGATTAAGGGTCGTTGCATTTCATACCTGGAAAAGGCGGAATCTGCCTCTATCAACTTAAGGGTGTTGCTTAAATATGGTTCAACCAATGGAAAGAAGAGAGAGCGGAAGATGCGGGTCCTCTTGATTGGCAAAAGTTTAAGGTTGCTTTCCTTGAGAGATTATTTCCCCTTGAGATGAGGGAGGCAAAGGTTCTTGAATTCGTTAACCTTTGTCAAGGGAGTATGAGTGTGAAGGAATATGCTTTAAAATTCACAAAATTGTATGGATATGGTCCTTCTATTATTGTCGATCCTAGGGAAATAATGAGTAAGTTTATTTCAAGTGTGTCTGATATGGTGGTTAAGGAATGTCGTACCGATATGCTTATCAATGATATGGACATTTATTTTCTCATGGTTCATGCTCAACAAATTGAAGAAGAGAAACTCAAGGAAAGGTCTAGGGAGGCAAGGAGGGCCAAAACCGATGATGGTGACTTTTCACATTCAAGGTACGAGAGACATGGTCTTTCTAAGTTCCAACATAGGTTTTTTGGTCAAGTATCCTCCAACGCTCCTCCTAAGTTCAACAAATATAGGGTGTATAACCCTAAGCCTCATGGAGGGAATAGTGGTGCATCTTCATTGTCTACTTACTCAAAGTGTGGAATAAAGCATCAGGGTAAATGTTTAGCTGGTTCTAATGCATGTTTTGGTTTTGGAAAGATGGATAACAAGTTAAGAGATTGTCCCTCAGTTGCTAAGAATGATGGAGAAAACCTTCGACTAGTCCCACCTTACCCTTCATCAGGTTCTAGTGATAATAAGAAGCAAAACTGATTTTACGCACTTCAAACTCGTCGTGAGTAAGAGGGTTCTCCCGATGTGGTAATTGGTATGTTAAAAGTCTTCCAACTCGATGTTTATGCTTTACTTGACCCCGATGCTACCTTGTATTTTCTGATGCCATATGTTGCTATGAGGTTTGATATTTTTCCGGATGTGTTGTTAGATCCTTCTTCTGTCTCTACTCTAGTTGGTGATTCTATTGTGGCTAAGAGGGTATGCAGAAAGTGTCCCATCTCCTTGTCCCATAGAGCCACTCATGTTGATCGTGTAGAGCTTGATATGCTAGATTTTGATGTTAACCTTTATATGGATTGGTTGCATTCATGTTATGCTTCTATTGATTATGGACCCGTATAGTCAAGTTTCAGTTTCTAAAATCCTATAATGGAAAGGAGTCCAAAATCTAGTGGTAATCTCACCCACGACCAATCAGGATGGTCCGTGGTCTGACCAACAGACCGTAAATTTGGCCATTGGTGAGTGATGAGTCTGAGATTTGGACTCATTTAAGACTTTGTTTTGATAGTTTTAGTGTCCTAAAATGCCTAATTTATGCAATAAATTGATGTTAAAGCCTTGATTTTTAGGTATCTAGACTAAGGAGCAAAGCAAGGATACTAACAGGCAAAAATGAACAAAACAAACTGAAGAAGTGGAGAAAAGTAATCCCGATGATCGCCAAGACCACTCGGTGAATCGCCAGTGACTCTTCTGACTGCCTAAAGTTCCTGTGTGCCAGTCCTAAGGGAAGAAACCAAGTCGGCGACTGATATGGGCGGTCGTTAAATTGCCGATCGATTCCGCGTTGACAAAATGGATCTCCCAAAGTTACATGACTTGAGGATACTGAGACCTAATGCAAAATGGCGATGGAAGAGAGCAAATGGTGGATCGCCGAAACACTCGGCGATCTCAAATTACCTCGCCTAATGGCTTTTTAGGCCAAAGTTTGGGCAACTATAAATTGGATTTTGAACTGAAAATTTATTATCAGAAAAAATCTAGCTATCATTGAGTACAATTTTCTTTTGAGTTTTATATTTCCATTGTAGACTTTGAAGCTTTTTGGAGGCTCAAACTTGAAGATTTGCAAATGGATTTTTTAATTTAACCTTTGAAAAACATTGTAAAGGCTTGGAGACTATTACCCAGCTGATGGATAATCTAGTTGGTAATCGTTTTTATCGTTTTATAATATTTAGCTAAAACTCCAATTATTGGGGTGTGATTATGTGATTATGGGTTGAATTATCTTATGGGTATTTATTATTACTAATTTAAATGCTATATTGAAGTGGATTTAATCATTAGTTGTGTTTTAATCTATGAATTGTAGTTGCAAATGCAGTTCTAACTTTGAGTAGTTAACTTGCTTGAGAAAGGAGTTTTTGAACCAAAGCTTTTGATTAATGGTTTGTAGGTATTGGATTGATGTGGGTTCAGCTCGAAAGAGTGAATCCTAAACCAAATCCTATCCATCTTGCTCGAGAAAGGAGGTGTATTAAGGTTGTGGGCTGTTTTTATTTGTTAAGCTTGTTAATGTTCGAGAGAAATCACTTGAATTGAAGTAGTAAATGTTCGAGAGAAATCTATTTCAGTCATAGGCTAGCTTAACAACTGATATTTAGCTATTTATTAGTAGATTCAATTACCCATATAGCAAAATTTTCCTATAATCAATCACATCTCGAGAATTCCTCTCTATATTGTTATTTCATTGTTGGTTGATTGTGTCGTAGTTGATAATTGCAAACCAAAATCCCCCACCTGACATTTGTTGTCATCCCTTTTGATTTGTTTATTTGTTATTTTCAAAAATTTCTATTCCTATAACTATTTAGACAACATTTGTACTTCATAACTGAATTTGAACAGGTACCGCTCCCTGTGGATTCGACCCCATCTCTTCGTTGGGTTTTATACTGTTTTACAATCGTTTGCACCTAGAATTGGATGAGGTGTGCTTGAAACGTTAATCAGTGAGGTCGATAGTTATTTTAATAAGGGGATTTTCGGTCTTTTCCTAATAATTCTAACCCAATATTATGTCGTTTTATCTTCTATTAGAGACCCTATTTAAACGTTTTTACCCCTAAAATCTCCTAATTCAATTAATTCTCTCAAATTTCTAAAAAAAAAGAACAAGTTAATCCTCTCCAATATTTCTCTCTCTAAAAGCTTGACGAAGAAGCCTAGGTGTCACACCCCTAACTAGAAAGGGGTAGACATCAAGGATATACACAAGCACCTGCTAGATATCTTACTAATCTCATGCCGAAGTTGAAGATTCATAAGTAGCGGAACCTATATGAACACACATACTAAAACATAGATAACAAAAGGGTCCATTGGGCTACTTTACAACGGAAACAAGACTAAGTCTACGAAGCCTCTAAAGATTATGCCTCTGAGAATCTGATAACTAGTCGGGATAGGGCCCCGACATACCCATTCTAGTATATGAACATACGTAGCAAAATATATGCTCTAAGTATCTGATAGCTCCAGGTAGAGGTGGAGCTTACCAACTGCTAAACTGTAAGTCTCTAGTCTACTGAAAATGCTTGTTGTCCTGAGTACCTGAGCCTGTAGTGATACAAATGAAATGCCAAAATAATAGGGATGTCAGTACATACAAACATGTACTGGTATGTAAAGCAAATTGAATAACAAGTAGACATCAAATATCATGATAGGCAAATCTGAGCATGTGTATGCAGGAGACATAATTTGTAACTGGAATTGTGACCAACCTCAATGGTCCTGTATGGCGTACTGATGGCGATTAGTGAACCCTGTATGGCATCTGTAGCCCACTGTCACGACCACGCGTGAAATCTCATAGTCTGGTAACGAGGTCTATCAAGGTACTCCCCTCAGGGCTCCTGTATGGTTGCCCGCATGCCTGTATTAGTCAGGTGAGTCCACGACGGGAAATTCCAGCTGACCATATCTGAATTCTGTGCACAGAGTAGCGCCGCACGTAGTAGCCCTAAATATACCCACCCTATGCTTCGGAGTAGTCTATAATCTCAACTGCTTATAATTATTTATAATAATTAATTCATTAATCACATAGCTCGTGATACAATTCGTGATTACACTCTTTAGCTTGAGAATCATATATCTGGTGACCTATGCACTTACGAACAGTCTGTGGCTGGCTGCTTTCTTTAAATTTATGCAACATGTACACCGCTAACTTCTAAGAGTTCCAACTGTGGACAAATGTAGTTGTGTGAAACATATTGCTTCCATGAAGAGTACTATAACTATATAGGTTTAGGACTCAACATGAGAGGGTTTATAAAATCTATAGTGACATTTATCGGAAGAACATGCGAGTTTAGGTCGTGCCTTAAGTGAAAAAGAGGTTTCAACTTTAGATACATTAATTCAGGACTTACTATCTTACGTCGTCAAACTCCTTTGCTGACAACTTTATATTATAACATAAAATCATAAAAGGATAGTATAAGAAACTAATCAAGAGTCACAACAATGCCAAAAACACAATAATGGTTCGCGAGCGACAATCTCAATAATTACCACAGATCAATGGTGTATCACCACACCCTTCTCTTTCTCTACATTCCAAGTAGGCTTATGACTTATTTACATGTTCAGTATTACTCCTCATACTTTAACCATAAAGAACCAGCCTCCTTAATCATCCACACTTAACATAAAAGTAAAACTCATGGCCTCCGATCACCATCCCACCGGTTCCTTGTTAACGATGTCAAATTCCTTTATAATATCATAGTTTAAGTTGGTAGAGAACTAATGCCATAAATTAAAATAATAGGATCTCATATAACCAGCTACAACATATTCTTAGCAACTTAGGAATTTCATCAAACACTTGGTGAGCGACAAACTTTCAAGAACTATAATAGTAGCATTCTCTATACCTCACCTTATGTTCTAATGTAACCATCTTACCTCCCCAATACAATACCATTGACCCCTCATTTGGTCAAAACAACAGCCAACACAACCTTCTACAAACTCCCTCCTCACCAAAACATCAAATACAATGGGTAAAACATGGACTCATGGATTCCTATCACCGTCCCGTGAGTCCTACCCACAAATTATACTTAAAGCATCCTTGGAATACTATTTATGAAGATATAATAGGATTCATACCTATATATCAAAGAGAAGCATCCCCTGCCCTTCTTTATTCTCCAAGAACAATACTTTTTCCTTCAAGAAAACACTTAGCTAAGTATATCTATAGGTCTATGGAGAGGAAGACACTTGATTCTTGAAGAAACTAACTTACCTTAATATTTGGTGGATTGAAGATGAGAAAAACTTGAAGAAATAACTTGAAACCAGTCCTTACACGTTCTTGAGTATATGAGAAAGTATATCCCAAACTTCTAATATAAAAACAACAAGTTTGGCCGACTTTCTCTAAAGTGGCACATGTCCCGCAGTGATTGGACAATGCACACATCTGTCGTAGAATGAACGTAACTTTTTACTCCACTATCGTTTTAATGGGCGGTTTGTTTTGCTGGAAACTAGACTCAAATACCTTTAATTGGATAGGTTGTAGGCCCTCTAACTCTTTATATATTAGTATATATTCTCGTTCAAAGTCAGATGATAAATGAGATCATTTGTAGTATTC